>JAABKJ010012370.1:0-10538 GCA_011634705.1 Andricus grossulariae
GCCCAAATTAGCCCTAAATTATGAAATAGGTTACATCTCTATACCTCAATTGTGTTGTGCCAGCTTAACATACCTCTGGTTTTCATCATATCAGTATCAACTCCGATCTTCTCTACCGACTTTATCAAATTGTACCCTGTTTAACCAGGCGGCTGGCAGGTAAGCCACCTTCCATTTTAGTTCCCAGACGCAAACAATTAGGCATACAGGGCAGGCTTTTGGACCTTTAATTTGAGTTCTCGGAAGGCTAAGGCACACAGGGTGCGTTTTGGTAAGACAGTCGAATTCAAATACACGGCATTAGCAATCTCTCACTTTTCAAGCAGGTATAGTGTCAACGTACCGAATTTGGAGCTAGTGAGTGGAAGCGGGATGCAATTAGCGAAAGTTTCAATTTTTGAAGAAGAATAGTTCAATTTTTGCTAAACGTCGGTTTTGCATTTACACGTGTAATTCTTCTTATATTTTTAGGTGATATGTGGGCGTCCGCATGAAAAGAGCCCTTATGGCCGGTTTATCCGCTGATGGCGCTGCTGCACTTCTTGCTGACAGATACATTAGGCTATATGACAAATGTAAATAAAAAATAAAGTATTAATGACAAAAAAAGTTTAAGTGGTTCATAGTGCGCGTAAAAGAAATTAATTATTTTAATGCTACAGATTGATGCAGATTTTCGTATAAATTGAATACCATTATAACAAAAACGAGACCGGACCCTCAATTATGGAAAAATAGTTATTGAAATGAATAATACTGAAATGATTATTCCAGAACGTATAAGATAATCATAGCTTTTAGGTTTCACTATACCCACAATTTAAACGAAGCTTGTTTCAAATATGTAAATGTTTATGTACTTTTGTGCGCGTAGTTCAAAATAAATTATTAACTTATACATTAAGACTATATTTCTCATTATTTAAAAAAAGACGACTGTTATTAGGTATTGCTTTAATTAATTGTCTCAAAATTAACTGAGATGCCTTCATAAAACTCAAATTCATAATTGTGTAATTTGGTTTTTACATATCATTTTTATTACATAATAAGCATCTACCGTTGAATTTTTTAAAGGAATTTATAAGTTCCTTCAAAATCCGTAATTTTGCCAATATTGAAAAAAATTGGATCGAAGTCTAACTTTTCAATTCCGTATCACACTTTTATTTTTAATTATTATTTATTTATGGATCCTATTTGTTGAACAAATTATACATATTATTATTAGTGTTATTTTTTCATAATATTCATTAAAAATAGTTATTTGATATTATTATTATATTAGTTATTTCATACGAATTGAGAAGAATATAGGAAATAATCTTTACAGATTCTCGATAATATAAAATAATAGTACTTTCAAGTTCACAAATGTGTCATAATTTACTTTTAAGGTTTAAAATTGCATGTATATATCCACAACAAGGAATGTTTAAATTGTAGAAACTCACAAAGGAATAAATCAATTCTATTCTACTTTGATACTCTTTTCAATTAATTAAAAAAAATGACGCCTTATTTAACACCATTTACAAAAATGTAATTCTAAGTTAATCATTACTGTAGACGTTGAATAAAATTGCATTATGTATAATTGTATAATATATAATACTGACTTCTGAAAAGTTGCTGAATGAAAAGGAAATTACAACCACATGGCCAGGTCTAGTCATGGACCTGACCTATACTCTGCAAGGAAGCGCACAGAAGCAGACCCCTTTTTTTTCTTTGAGTCACCCGTCACCCTTTTCTTTGTACTACTATACCCTCACGAGACTTTAGCATAGCTCATTAAGGTCCAAATTATGCGAACTCAATTTACAGGAAAATATACAATTTTATCGATTTTTTATTTGTCCGAGGTTTATCAGTGCACTGAGCTCTTTCTTTTAAATTTTGATTCGTCTCGATATCTCCATTCAAGCCGGAGATAATTTTTTCTTGCATTAACAATTCTGGTGACCACAATTTTTTATATTTTTTAATTTTCAAAGATGGGCTCCATTCACAAATAGACAAGTAATCCATATACGTTTTTTCCATTTTTCCCGGACATTTTTGTGATTTTAGGAACAGCTGAAAGTTGACCTTCAAAATCTAGGCATTGTCAAAAATGTTTTTCTCCGGTTTTGTTGTTATTACAACAACAACAAAATTTTCATCAAGATACAAGAAACGTCGTTGAATAGGTAGAAAGATTTCGAATCAGCTTTGATAAATGCGAACTCTGTGCGATTTTTTTTTTCACTTAGATGGAGCTAATTTTTTCCAAGTGTCAAGACTTTCTATCCTGATATTAGAACATCACTGCCAAGAAGAAGGAAAACAGGGGTAGGTATCAAAACCTGAAAAGGGAGTTGCAACGACTGTACTCAAAATATACGGTTAAATTAATTGTTCTTGTGATCAGTGCTCTCGGAGTTGCGAAACTATCACTGGTTTGTAACCTTAAAGCCATTCCTAGTGCCAAAAATATGCCAAGGCACTTACGAAATGGATGCAGAAAGCTGTCGTCCTTGGGTTGTTTCGTCTCCTCAATTCACACGTGGGTTTCGTCGTTCTCTCGTCGAAATTTCATCATGCCACCCATCTCACGGTTGTGAGACCTGGCCTTACGTGTGATTCACCACGGTTCTACTAGAAGCCGATGTCATTTTTAGATGGCAGTTGCTCCCAATGGGACCATGCAGTGGTTGGTAAACCTTTTTTTTTAATTATATATACATATATAAATTTGATCGAACATATGAGCTCCTTCATGGCTTAAAATTTGATCGAACTTATACGAGAACCTCGTCCGAAGAGATTATACTTATCTTACCATGTAGTTATCTGCAAGTCCACTAGAATGCACAACCTTTAGACACCTGACCGGCTTCATTAATATTTTTGGACGTAAGCTATCTATTTAATAGAAAAATATGAGTTATGAGGATGAAGAAATAGGGTGGGCAGAAAAGAAAATTTTATTTCCCAAAATTTTGGTATAAGGGTTGGGAGAATGATATCCTCAAACGAGGCTCTCATATAATTTCAATCGAATTTCTTGCCATGAAAGCGCTCATTTGATCGATGAATTATATTTCGAGCCTCGTTCTCGAGATGATACTTATCTTACCATGTAGAGGTTCAGAGAGAAGGTCATAATATTTTTCTTGCTTTATATTTATGAGTATCAAGTATTGTGACGTGGTATATAGTCCACGCACAAAATAATCGAATTTTTCTAAAACTTTCAATAAATTACTTATCACAAGACACAGAATCACACTTTTATCAAGCTGTCTCCGAACAGTGAGCACGTTTGGCGGGAACGGAGTATGTTTGTGCAGCTAAACAATCCAGGTAGAGTTCAGAACAGTAAAGTAAACTGGCATCTGACTTTGGAGGTTAGATTTTCAGATAATCATCGGGTAACAGGAATCGTCCGACTCTGGGCTTATAAATTATATAAATCCCAAAACTGATCACACTATTTTTCTTTTATTTATTTATTTTATTTTCATATGACGTACACCACGTGGCTCATATAAACGAGCCAACACACAAAACACTTCACCACGTGGCCCTGCGACTCGGCCGACAAACGCGACACTACAGAATGGGCCGTGGGAGCTGGGGGTAAACTGACACGCGCACCACGAAGCAAGAGGAACTCTGGCTTGTGTCTGGAAGAGAGTGCCAGACATATTTTAGCCAGGAAGGAAGACGTTCAAGTTTCAGCCATCCGATAGTAAACAAATCGGAGCAAGCGAAACGAGTCACGAATTCATCTGCTAGGCAGGCGAAACGATTGGCGCTGCGGGTGACCTCGCGTCGGCAATTTCGAAGGGCTGCAAATCATACAGCTACGGCCATCTGTAGTTAAATATTCGCACTAATGTCGCACCGACGAATAATGTCATGCGCACTAACGCCTTTCCGGTTTTCAGCGAAGAAGGCGGAAGGGAATACTGAAAATTCATTCTGTGTCTTGAATCGAACACGAGCACTGGTTATTACAGTGAAGGAACAAAATATTAATAAGAATCCGAGGAACAAGTCCAAAAAGGACAGGACAAGGGTCACATTCAGGCAAACGCAGAATAACAGGTACGGTTCCATGCTCCTCTCCGTGATTTAATAGTGAACGTGTCTAGAAAGTGTAAAATGGTCGGCATACGAAGCATCGTGAATCCATGTGGATTCGTTAGCATCGGTAAACATTAATCAGTGGCAATCTTATGAGCAATGCACAAATAAATGGAAGATTTTTGTAGATAAAATTAATGAAAAAAAAAACATAAAAATGTTTGTGAATATATATTTAATCGCGCCTAGGTAAACAAAAAGACAAATTTATGAAAATTTGAAAAATATGGAGAAAATGACATGCCCGATTATGAACTAAATAAAAAAAAATGAATATACTCGGTCCCTAGAACTCGAACATTCGTTCCCAAGTGGAATCTGATTTCTAGTCAGACACCAGAGGGAATCTGATTTTCAGTCAGACGTCTTAGCCACTCGGCTACAGCTGCGGATATTATTTTGGATGTATTTGTAGTACACAACCTTCAGCTTCAAAAGACTGACGAACTTTTACCCATGGCGCTTCCTCGCAAAAAATTTCGAACATCCAAGGTTTTCACTTTGCCTTTCCGTTGTGGCTTCCGAACCCTATAAGATTATTTCCATTCGTCATGCAAACTGCTCAACATGCGTGGTTTTTATAATTGACGTTCATCTTTATACGTTGTAGAGTAATACTCACTCAAATGTTATACTTTTCTCACTTTCTCGAGAAACTTCTCACCTAATCAGTGGCAATCTTATGAGCAATGCACAAATAAGTGGAAGATTTTTGTAGATTAAATGAATTGAAAAATAAATAAAAATGTTTGTACAATATATATTTAATCGCGCCGAGGTGAAAAAAAAAGAAAAATTTATGAAAATTTGAAAAATATGGAGAAAATCATATGCCCGATTGTATACTAAATAACAAAAAATGAATATACTCGGTCGCTAGGACTCGAACATGCGCTCCCAAGTGAAACCTGATTTCTAGTCAAGACACCAAAGGGAATCTGATTTCCAGTCAGAAGCCTTAGCCATTCAGCTACAGCTGCGGATATTATTTAGGATGTATTCGTAGTACACAACCATCAGCTTAAAAAAACTTACAAAGGATTACCCATGGCGCTTCCTCGCAAAAAATGTCAAACATCCAAGATTTTCACTTTCTCTTTCCGTGGTCACTTCCGAACCTTATAAAATTATTTCCATTCGTCATGCAAGCTGGTCAACATGCGTGTTGTGTTTATAATTAACGTACATCTTTATACGTTGTAGAGATATACTCACTCAAATTCTATACATATCTAATTTTCTTGAAAAACTTCCCACAAAATCAGTGGCAATCTTATGAACAATGCACACATAAATGACAGATTTGTGCAGATAAAATAAACAAAAAAAAACCATACAAATGTTTGCGAAATATATATTTATTCGGGCCGAGGTAAACAAAAAAGAAAAATTTACGAAAATTTGAAAAATATGGAGAAAATGATATGATGGATTATAAATTGAATTTAAAAAAATGAATATATTCGGTCGCTAGGACTCGAACATGTGCTCCCAAGTGGGACCTGATTTTTAGTGGAGACACCAAAGGGAACCTGATTTCCAGTCAGAAGCCTTAGCCATTCAGCTACAGCCGCTGATGTTATTTAGGATGTATTCATAGTACACAACCTTCAGCTTCAAGAAACATACAAAGGATTACCCGTAGAGCTTCCCCGCAAAAAATTTCAAACATGCAAGATTTTCACTTTGCCTTCCGTTGTCACTTCCAAACCCTATACAATTATTTCCAATCGTCATGCAAACTGGTCAACATGCATGTTGTTTTTATAATTGATGTACATCTTTATACGTTGTAGAGTAATACTCACTCATATTTTATACATTTCTAGCTTTCTTGAGAAACTTCTCACCTAATAAGTGGCAATTTATGAGCAATGCACAAATAAGTGGAAGATTTTTGTAGATTAAATGAATTGAAAAATAAATAAAAATGTTTGTACAATATATATTTAATCGCGCCGAGGTGAAAAAAAAAGAAAAATTTATGAAAATTTGAAAAATATGGAGAAAATGATATGCCCGATTGTATACTAAATAACAAAAAATGAATATACTCGGTCGCTAGGAATCGAACATTCGCTCCCAAGTGGAATCTGATTTCTAGTAAGACACCAAAGAGAATCTGATTTTCAGTCGGACGCCTCAGCAACTCGGCTACAGCTGCGGATATTATTTAGGATGTATTCGTAGTGCACAAAAACTTACAAAGGATTACCCATAGCTCTTTCTCGCAAAAAATTTCACATATCCAAGATTTTCACTTTGCCTGCCCGTTGCCACTTCTGAACCCTACAAAATTATTTTCATTGGTCATGCAAACTGTTCAACATGCGTGTGGCTTTTATAATCAACGTACATCTTTATACGTTGTAGAGAAACACTCACTCAAATTTTATACAGTTCCAACTTTCTTGAGAAACTTCTCACCAAATCAGTTACAATATTGTGAGCAATGCACAGCTAAATGGAAGATTTTTATAGATGAAATGAACAAAAAGAAACATGAAAATGTTTGTGAAATATATATTTAATCGCGCCAAGGGGAAGAAAAAAGAAAAATTTATGAAAATTTGAAAAATATGGAGAAAATTATATGCCCGATTATAAACTAAACAAAAAAAAATGAATATACTCGGTCGCTAGGACTCGAACATTCGCTCCCAAGTGGAATCTGATTTCTAGTCAGACACGAAAGGGAATCTGATATTCAGTCTGACGCCTTAGCCATTCGGCTGAAGCTGCGAATATTATTTATGATATATTTGGAGAACACAACCTTCAGCTTCAAAAAACTTACAAAGGATTACCGATAGATCTTCCTCGCAAAAAATTTCACACATCCAAGATTTTCACTTTGCCTTTCCGTTGTCACTTCCGAACCCTACAAAATTATTTCCATTGGTCATGCAAACTAGTCAACATGCGTGTGGTTTTTATTATTAACGTTCATCTTTATAAGTTGTAGAGAATCTGATTTCTAGTCAGATACCAACGGGAATCTGATTTTAGTCAGACGCATAGTGTCGAAAAGTGCAAAGATTTCCAGCCACGCGGCATTTTTGATGATATCGCCTCGGAACTTTTTTTATTCTCTTCTATATCTTTTATATTTAGACGCCTCGGTGCTGAAATTTGGAATTCCGTCAAGGTTTTTTTTTATACCAGTGCAAAGTCATGTGTCTCCTTGAATATGCAGGCGCATGACTCACAACCCAAGATATAACTATTTCCGAAGGGGTGAAGGTCATTCCTGTAGTAGCTTTGGACGTAGAATTCAATGGAGACCTTGGTTTTGACCTAGAGCTGTCCTTCAAGGTCATTTAAAGGTCACCTTTTTTTAAAAATGTGAACCCCTATTTTCGACAACGGCAATCGAAAGAGCGGGAAATTCAACGTACAAAAATGTAGTCAGGTTGTAGGTTTGACCTTCGTGGTTGCCCAAAGATCACTTTAACTTAAACAAGGTCTGGGTATTTTAGAGAAAAGATAAAATACCTTCCAATGATAATAGGGACATTCAATCATCAACTCAAAATAAGAAATTCAATAGTGACCTTGCTTTTGACCTTGAACTGGTTCTTCAAGGTCATTTCAAAGTCAACTTTTTTTTAACTGGGAGCCCCTATTTTTAACAACGGCAATCGAAACAGCGGGAAACTTTACGTAAAAACATGTACCTATACTGTAGGTTTGACCTTGGTTGTTACGCAAAGGTTACTTCAACTTAAACAAATTCTGGGTATTTTAGAGAGAAGACGAAATACCTTCTAATGATAATAAGGACAGTCCTTCATCAACTTGAAAGGAGAAGTTCTATAGTGACCTTTCTTTTGACCTTGAACTTGTCCTTTGAGGTCATTTCAAGGTCAACATTTTTCAATAGAATCCTAACATATTAATATCGTATATGGAAAGAGCGAAAGCATTTATGCTAGAAAATGTACTTGAGATACAGGTCAGGTGTCAAGAGCAAGGTCACCATTGAATTTCTCATTTTGAGTTGATGAAGGAATGTCTTTGTTATCATTGGCAGGTATTTTATCTTTTCTCTAAAATACCCTGACCTTGTTTAAGTTGAAGTGACCTTTGCGTAACCACCAAGGACAAACCTATAACCTGAGTACATGTTTTTACGTGAGATTTCCCACTCTTTCGATTGCCGTTGTCAAAAATAAAGGTTCCCATTTTAAAAAAAGGGTGACCTTGAAATGATCTTGATTGAAAAGCTCTAGGTCAAAACCAAGGGCTCCATTGGATTCCCTGTTCAAAGTTACTACAGGTATTATTTAGGATGTATTCGTAGTACATGACCTTTAGCTTCAAAAACTTACAAAGGATTACCCATACCGGTTCCTCGCAAAAGATTTAAAACATCAAAAATTTTCACTTTGCCTTTGGGTTGTCACTTCCGAAACCTATTAAATTTTGGCCTTGGCTACGTGTACTGACCTCCCCTAGGTGCCGTAACACCTTGTAGTTGGTGGGGAGGCCTAAGCGTGTGGGACATGGGGGTCAAAAGGACCTCAGCCTGCATGCGTATGGATATGAATGAAAGGATCCCTATAAACGGGCTCTCCTGGATGAGAGGAAAATGATCCCTATAAACGGGCTCTATTGGTATGCTTGATTACGGTATGATAGAAGGGTGAAAGATCCTGGCTAACACGGGTCTTCTGGATCAGAACAGGAATGACCAGCGGCCCGCATAGCAAGCAAGAAACAGCCCTCCGTTTGTTATAGTGGTCTGCAAGCGGATATTTTAAAATTGAGCGTCTCACTCAATGTGACCACCCCCCTAAGGCATCAGGTTAGAGTGATCGTGCTCGTGGCTATTTGGCACCTAGGGGTTACGAAGGTATCCTGTCGGCCTCTCGGGGACACCGGGCGACCTCCCCGAGTATTAAGTCTTACCTCTGCATGCGTGGCTCTGCAGGGGCGCACCTTTTATTTCCCTAGCTTCTCGTGGGAACAAAATGAACATGCTTAAGCAAAATAACGAAAAAGAAGGAGAAAGGGACTTGGCAGGGGGGGGGAGGGCTTCAGCCTTAAAGTGTAGGGGTTCAGAGAACACCCCACCGGGGGTGGCTAAGATTCTGAAGAGGCACAAAGCGGACCAGTACCCGACAAACAGAGAGTCGTCGGGAGCAGGACTGACGGCCGCTTAGAGGACTAACCCCCTAACGATGGTGGTGGCCGATGGAAATTATGTGGACTCAATTCTCACTACGGAGCAGTATGAGCTCTTCAGGGAGGCAACCTGGAGGGCGCACAAAAGAGTGTCCACAGATCAATGGACAAAATTCGTGACCTTCTTCTGCAGGGGAGGGGTCTTCGTATTTGTGTCAGACGACCTAGCGGCTAAAGCTTAGCTACTCAAAGCAGTGGTCGAGACAAAGCCGTGGGAAGGTGCAGCGCTTGAGGTGGGTGGGGTTGAGTTGCTCCAGAAGATGGCACGATAGGCCTCAGGAAGAAGACACGGCAGGAGGCACCAAGCACCTCCTAGTTTAGCAGATTCCTGAGTCCGAGACGACGGCTCTTGTGGCCCTCAACAACAAGCCCCATTATCACTTTGGACAGGTCAGCTTTAGGGTTGCCAGGAGGAGCCTGTTAAGACACAGGAAGATCGGAAGCAGACCTAAATGACGGCTCCTGGTCTCACCATTACCCAGATTAACTTGCATCACAGCAAAGGCGCCTGTGCAGTTTTGCAGAGGGGCCTGGCTGCGAGGCACACAGGTATCTCGCTAATCCAAGAACCTTGGTTAGTCCGAGATACCACAAGGGGATTAGGTGGAGTTGGTATTTTTTGTTACAGGGACCCCAAGGCGGCCAAACCAAGAGCCTGCATGCTGACGACGGGAGTTAACGCTGTCCCGCTGCTTGAGCTATGTTCGAGGGACCTGATGGTGATAGCCACGGATCTCAAAGGAATAGCAAGGCTACTTCTGGGATCGGCTTACTTTCCGTATGACTGTGATACTAACCCACCAGTGGAGGTATGTACACTGGTGGAATATTGCAAGGTAAGGGGTATTCCTCTACTTTTGGGATGCGATGCTAACTCTTACCATACTTTGTGGGGCGGCACAGACGTCAATGCAAGAGGTAATGACCTAGTGGAATACCTAATCACTACTGGTTTAGATAGTCTTAACATGGGTAACACCCCGACGTTCCGTAACTCGGTCAGGGAGGAAGTAATTGAAAACACTCACTGTACCAGTAGTTTTAGCGATAACATCAAGAGGTGAAGAGTATCAGATGAACCCACTCTCTCAGATCACTTACAGATAGAGTTCGTGTTGGAACCATTGTACCCGCTGGCCTCAAATGGGTCAGAAATCCAAGAAGAACGGACTGGGATCAGTTTTCCACGGAGCTAAGATGTGCACTTTCAGAGGTTC
>JAABKJ010012371.1:0-10538 GCA_011634705.1 Andricus grossulariae
ATAACCGAGAACAATCTTCACTTCTTATTGTCAAATATAAACCCCGGAATGCTTCGCTCGATACACAACTTTATAAGCACATGTTTAAAAATTAGAGCTTTCTCTCTATTCGAATAGTACACTGCCCGAACTCGACCAGTATGACCTAACAACCTATTGCACATACGATATTAAAACTTTTCTTTCATTTTGATATTTATCTTAATTTTATCGAATTTTGTTTTAGTAGCATTCCCTTGCTGAAAAATCTTGTATTCTTAGAAGCAATAAATATACATACATACAACATTTGTTGTAAGAATTCTGAATCAAGGTTACAAACTAAAATTTGTCTATAACAGAGCCGTAACAAATCTGGAACAGTGGTACGATGTAAATGTGTTCTGTAATCGATTCGTAATCATTTCATAACGGCGTTACAATATTTCTGAATGTCTTTTAATAACTCTGTAACAGTGCGTTACGAGGATGTATAACCGTTATGTGAAAAATATGAAACTCAAATATATAACGGGTATTTAACTGTCATAAATAACTATTACATCACTTACACAAAATAAATCTCACAGAATTGTATTATTTATCTTAATTATACACATAAGAGATTATTTCAGTACATATTCTTATTATATATTATATTATATTGTAAGCTAAAACCGAATAAATCGGATTATACACCGAGAGAACATCCTTATTTTTTTCGTATGATCTCGTCTCACGCTACGTTAGGACTCCGGGGTAGCAGCACAGTGATTTCCCAGTCTGGTAAAACGAATTATGAGAATGGGAATTTCATCGTTTAATAATATGAACTTAATGCTAGGAAATTAATTAATTTTAATTAATATATTCTTTATTACTTAAATTATTTCCGTGAGTCACAGGGGTGCCTTCCCGCTCGCTACGAGAAATTGAAAAGGAGCAGGGATTTAACTCAAATAATTTGTGTGACTAGTCACAGGGATTTCTCCCCCCACGATATATTGGAAAGGTGCAGTAATAGAAATTTAATCATTTCTCTGACCAATTACAGGGGTACCTTCTCGACCTCCACAAGACATTGGAAGGGGGTAGGGGTCTGACTTAAATTATTTCTTTGGCCAGTCACAGGGGTGCCTTTCCACCCCCCCCCCCCACGAGACACTGGAAAGGAGTAAGGATGTGACTTTAATTATTTCTTTGACCAGTCACTGGTGTGCTTTGTCGCTCCCCACGATATACTGGAAATGGGTATGGATGTGACTTGAATTATTTCTGTGGCTAGTCAAACGGATGCTTCCCACGTGGCATTGGAAATGACTAGAAGTGTGACTTAAATTATTTCAGTTACCAGTCATAGGGATGCCCCTGTGTGACATTGGAAGGAGGTAGAAGAGTGACCTGAATTATTTCTGTGACTAGTGACAAAAGTGCCTTTGCATGATTTAAACTATTTTTTTTTTACTAATTAGTAATCACATGAGAGTACCGAAAGTCCTATTTCAAGGAATTCTACACTTTTTACCATAGTTTCCTTCTTCTTTCCAAAAATAGTTGTTTTAAGAAAAAATGGATATCACATGAAAGGTGTATTTTTAAATGATCTACAATATTTGTTTGAAGTTTTTTTGACCATTTTTATTATTCACTGCAATAAACTGAAAAAACTGAAAATATTTTAGTTTTATCAAAGCATGAGCTTGAAAATAAAATTTGCGCCTATTTTCACTATCATATTCGTAATAAGCGCGTCAAAATACATAAATATAGTGAATTCAAAATTAATTGAATGTACTCTCTTTTTAGAACTTTACCCTCAAACGTCAAATTGGAGACCATCTAATTAGAAAAATTTAATATTGAATTATTGGGATCCAAACATTGCTAGGCTCAAATTTAATTAAAAATTTCATGAATTTCAACTCGTAAATCTGCATTTAAAAACATTAGTTCTTATGTACTCATATTTTATTATTTCATTCTTTTTCATTACTTTTTTATCTTTAATTTACAGTGGTTATAGGTATGCATAAGGGTGGTTCTTAGTTATACTTCATGGCATTTTTTTCAAATTTCTCTGCTCTCACCTTCAGTTTTGTTCGAATGCCATAAAAAAAAATCCTCCAAATTTGTGCGAAATCGTTTAATATTTAGGGGTCACGCAAAGAACACGAAGTTTCTCATTGATTTAACATGGGGAAAAAGTTAGATTTTTGTAAATCTAATATTCCAACGCGATAATATGTTTCAAGGGTGAATGACTTCAGGCCACTCTTATGAGTCCCTAAAGAAATCCCCATAAGTTACAAATTTTTATTTTACTTAATATTGCGGTTTGTTAACGCTTTTTGAAAGTTTTTCTTCATAAAGAATCATTAATCGGTAATTTAGGAATACTCAGTCATCTTTTAACTAATTTTAAATTGTTTAAACAATTTTCATTCGTTTAAACTTCTGTTCTTTTAGGTAAGTCGCGAAATGAACGTATTTTCTAGACGTTATGAGTTCTTTCATCAATGATAGCAATACAGTAATTTGTTTAAATAATTTAACCGTTACACTGAGACCGAGGATCACTGGAACCTGATATACGGAATAAGGTGGTCTAAGGGGGCGAGAGAGAGGCGCTTGCAAGGTCAGCGGAGTTGCGCAGTTTACGACTTAACACTTTAAGAAGCCACAAGAAAGAAGGAGAACAAGTACAGTTCGGAGAACTCTGATTCACCGTGAAGGCCATTGAGGGTGCTGCCGAAACCCCGGGTAAATCGCGGTCCCAGTGTATCTAAATAATAAGTATTTGTTCAAGTATATAGATTACCTAAAAAAAGGAGGAGAAACATTTTATCTCACCAAATTTTCGACAGATTTGAATATTCTAAAAGACTAATTTGTTTTTTTAAAATACTCGCAAATTTGTTAACTAATTTAAATTGTTTGAACAATTTTTTGAGTATAACATAAATACAACTGTAAAATTATTTAAACAAATTGTTTCATTTTTATAATTGTTTAAAGAACTCATAACGTCTAGAAAATATGTTTATTTCGCGACTTACCTCAAACAAAAAGTTCAAACGAATTAAAATTGAATAAACAATTAAAAATTAATTAACAGGTGACTATTCTTAAATGACCGAGTAATAATTATTTATGGAAAAAACTTGCAAAAGGCGTTAATAAACGGCAATAACAAATAAAATTCCAATTTCTCACTTACGGAGTTTTCTTTGGGGAACCATAAGAATGGCTTGAAGTCATTCACCCTCAAAATTTATGATTGTTTCTTATTCTCTGACAAATTCTGAAAAAACAACTGAGATACAGAAATATTCGTAATATATTATCGCGTTTAAATATTAGATTTACAAAAAGCTGACTTTTTCCTATGTTAAATCAATGAGCACTGTTTCATAAAGTTACGTTATATCGCTATGAAACTAGTATGGAACAATTATAAAACATTCGGTCTAGAAAACGTGTGAAATTATTGTGACATTAGAGTTTTATCACTGCGTTACATATATTTGTTACATTGAGAAATTGTTATATTACGATAGCACTGAATTGTAACGATGTGTCGTAGCGGTTACGTTACATAGCTACAGAAAGAGTATAGAACAATTACAGAACGTGTGACATTCTAGTGACGTCACAGTTATATCAGTCTGTGGTATATCTGTTACATTATAGAATCCCAGAAGTGTTACGTATCCTTACAGTAACACCGTTACAGAACAGTGTGTCCTTTATGTTCTGTAATTCTTATACTAATTTGCGCTGAGGCAAGACTTAACTGAGGGGTGGCAGTTCATAAGGAGGTAAGAAACAAAATGGCCATTTAACAGGAGGGCATAAAAACATTCAGTAAAATCGAAATCGCAATTTAAGGAAAGAAGATAAGTACACTGTCGAGCTGTATGAGTGTATGTGGAAGTTTAAAATCTCAAAAAATAAAAATCCACTGTTAAAAGTTTCTCCACTATAGAGTTTTTGAATACTGGTAAAAAAGGTTTTAATTTGACAAATTTAGCCAATTCCGTATAAATCGTCTGATAATTTTGAGGTTAGAATTTCACAGTTTTTAAAAATCGTAAAAATAGAATCTCCCTTAGTTTTCGGAAAATAGTTAAAAATTCATAGAAATTTTTGTTTCATTTTTCATTTGTTCAAATACGAATTGAAACTTATTTTTCAAATATCGTCCCCAGAAGTCTGTTTTATTGTGCCTCAAAAAATCCAATAAGTGAAAAATTGTGTTTCGCGAGTCTTTGGCTCTAATTATTTATAATGCATGAAATACTACTTTCTATCATGAATTAGATGTTTATATACATTAATTAAACAATTAATTATAGTTTTCAGGAATATACACTTTTAATAGAGTTCGGAAGTCGCAGTTTGTCCAAATTTTTAACTTATTTTCATCTTTTTCATTAGAGTAAGGTAATAATTAATTCAAGTTGACAAAAATATTTGTTTAAACAATTTTGTATCATTTTTAATAATATTACTTTGAACAATGCTAGAAAGTTGTGTTTTTTGATGAAATATTCAACATTTTTTCCATTTTTCAATTAGTGTGAGGTAATAATGGATTCAATTTAACAAATCTAATGTTTTTTAACAAATCGTTATTGTTTATAACTATCTTCTTCTACAGTTATGTTAGATAGTTGCGGGTTCTTTTCAGAAATTTCCAAATTATAGTCCACTTTGTACTAAGAGTGCGGTAATAATTAATGCAAATGTGAACAAAAAGTTCAAAATTTCAGAAAAAAACCGCTACTAACAAGCAGTAATAAAAAAGATAGTTATAAACAATAATTATTTATTGAAACTATTTTATTTGCCAAATTATATTCATTATTACCTAACACTAATTGAAAAGTAGATAAAAAGTGGAAAATTATAGAAAAAACTGCAACTTTCTAGCATTATTCTAAGAGAATATTGTGATAAATGATAATAAATTGTTCAAACAATTATTTATATTAGATTTAATTTATCATTGATTCGCTTTAACTGGACAGTTGATAATAAGTTGAAAAAGTTGAAAAAAAAACCGCGACTTAATAACTCAGGACTAAAAGAAAATTGCTAAAAATAACAATAAATTGTTTGAATAGTTTATATAAACATCTAATCATCAATAAAAAGTAGCATTATTAATCATATTTATTTTTAAAAACCGCAAAAAAATCATAATTAGCGCCAAAAGCTCGCAAAACTAAAATTTTTACTTACCGGGTTTTTTTGGATCCCTTCAAAACAGACTGATGAGGGTGATATTTAAACAATAAGTTTTTATTCGTATTTAATGACTTATTCTGAAGAAAAATTTTGAATTTCAACTTAATTTACCTAATATTAACGATTCTGAGTCAAATTTACAAAAATGTATATTTTTCTTATGGGAAATTCGTGTTAAACTTCATGATTTGACATGGAATTGCTCATTTCACAAATTGCCCGGGCATTGTAAGTAATGTCAGACCTAACTTAGGTAATGAATATATATTATTCTAATGACAACTAAGGCTAATTCATGTTTACAATGTAATCTAAATTAGTTCTAAATTGGCATTTAATTAAAATCGAAGCTCTCATACAAATTTGCCGACGTTCTCCGGCCACTTTGTTAAGACGTACATACAGGTATAAATTTGGACCATCCTATTATTGCCCTGATTCAAGACGTTTTTTTTCAAAATGCGAAAATCTTTGAAAAAATGGGACTTTTGAAAATTGGAAAAAAAAATAAACTTTGTTGTTAAATAAGAAATGGTTAACATATTTTTAAAAAATCGCCTGTCACGGAAATTAAAAACTTTAATAAGCTTTCATTTAAAAAGAAACATCAAAATCTGATGAAAATTGTAAGTTAATAATTGATGATACTATTCAATATTTTTCAACGGGGCAAAGTTTCTTCCAAATATTTCTGCAAAACGAAGTGTAAAACCAATAAGTGTTTGTGTGTAAAAAACAAAGTTTAGTGTCAAGCAAAATTTCATTCCAGTATGCCACTTTTTTAATAAATAGCTAGTAAACGTGTGTTCAATTCCATAAGTGTTATATATATATGTGTATGTGTGCGTGTGTGTGTGTTATATGATACAAAGCACAATTAGGATAGGTAATTTGTGTACGTTATTTCAGATACATTTTGGAAATAATGGATTAGGAAAGTTTTGAATCGTTTTGATTTGAATTTGATTTTACGTTAAAAATATAAAAAAAATTTGAATTTATTTCTGTATTGGTTGTTTATAATTTCCAAGGCCGATGCACCAAAAATATATGACGTATGTTACGTCTTAACAAATATAACTTGCCTTATATTTTATTAATATTAAAAGATGGTTCCTCGTTTTCGATTCTAATTAAAAAACTAGAAAACTGGGATGAGGATAACTACCGACTGCAAGAAATTAATTCAACATGAATTTGAGTTTAAAAATTAATGGACATTTATTTAAACAATTACAATTGAAATAAAAATGAAATATAAACTTAAGTTAGAAAAATCAGAAGCAGCTGTAGTGCCCTTTCTTCATCAAACCTCGGATCAAATCTTCTTGTTTAATTTTAGTCCACCTTGAACAGGGATGACTAGTTAATTAAACAAGCAAAGAAGAAAGTTAAGAAACTGTTAAATAATTACTTACAGGTGGGTTTGGGGTGTCGACTCTTGTACACCCTCTCTTTTGTTGAGACGAAGGCGCCTTGCCTTTCAATCCTCGGGACCCTGTATGGGGGCCCGTAGGAGGTGAGCAGTGAATGGCGTTGGTCGGTTGGCTGGGATGACCAGGTCAATAGAATTGGTCCTCGTTGTCCTTTCGTGGCAGGTGCTTCTTTTTATTTGAATAAAGATTCCCGCACAGAAGTTAAAATATGAAGACCCAAGGAACTAATGCTACTGGGTTGACGGGCCGAGTACTTTGGACCGGAGTTTAGGGTTTCGATGGTTGTCGTCCGCGAATAAAATTTTCCGAATATCTTGAAAATTGCCCAAGATATGGAAGTCATGACATTTTGCAAAATGATGACCATCAAAATAAAAAGTTTTTAATCCGCATTGGTGAAGGGACTATCGTATGGGGTTTCAAATTTGCTTATATGCGCAATGCAAATTTTCGTAAAATCTGGAAAATTGCCCAAGATATGGAGGTCATAACATTTTGCAAAGTGATGACCACAAAAATAAAGAGTTTTTAATCCACAGTTATGAAGGGACTGTCGTGATTCTATACCACTGTTATTTGAAAGACAAGAAATTCGTTTAAAAAAAATGCATTTGTAAGATATAATGTTTGCAATTCTTATAAATAAGAACCACACAAACAGCTAATGGTTCCATTTATTTGATTTTCTATATTTTCAATTCGATATCTCATTTCGTGTAGACGTAAGTTCCAAAAAAAGTGTCCGTTAGGTAAAAATTGGTTGACTTTAAATATAAGAATTCAGACTCCAGATACTTTACATATACATAATCAAAATGTCTTGTTCGCAGAATTTTTCAATTTTCTGAAGTTTCAAGTTTTCACACACGTCTGGAGGACAAAAAGATCTTACGAAATTTCGCGAATTTAATCAGAAAATTTCCTAAGTGATAATTTCTACTCAATTCACCCCTGTCGAAATTGGAGATACATCGAACTTAGGCTTTTTAACCGAATTATGAAAGTTTAGAATTTGTTATTTATTACTTTTTTTTTTAAATATATTTCTATAGTAAAAAAATCTACACGTTGACGTGCACAAATAAAAAGCTTCTTTCTCAGACGAACCAAATAAAAAAGTACTAGCTCGTGAAGACAAATGAAAAGATGCTCCAGAGTTGAGGGCGCTGATCGAAATACAATTTATTTTGGATTTTGAAGCTTCGAGTTAGCACCTTTTCATTTCGGTATCTTTGAGATTCACCCTTGTCATCTGGACACGTCAATATATTTCATAGAATTTTAAGCCACAATTTATGGAGATAATTTCAATTATTAACAAAATCACTATTCATAAAATTCGCTCCATCTGCAATTTCAATTCCTGGAGAGACATCTGTGAGCTCCAGGAATGTACAAAAATTGAAACTTAAGAAAATTTCAAAACGCTGCGGACAAAATTTGTTTTTAAAATTGTTCTCTAGTTAGGCTCATAAATGTTTTTTAAATTTTATTGTAAATCAATTATATTTACATTATATTATGAAATATGTCGGATACAATCATCTATGTAAGGACAAAAAGTATGATGAAAAAGAATTATACTAGAGGAAATGTAAGGCTACGAAAATTTCAAATTTATTAGAATGTATAAGCTGAATTATCTATTTATCAAATAAATATATAGGAATTTTCAATCCAATCACATTTTGATTTATATTTTAAACTTTAACATTTTTAACATTCAGGAAGAAAAAATTTAATTTTCTTTCGGTAAATGAAGTTTGTCAAAAGTATTTAACTTTATCTAGAATTGGAAAGTATCTAATACCCTAATTCTAAGTATGCAGTTTTTTTAAACAATTCAACAGGAATCTGTTCTTTCCTATCAATGTCAATCCATTCCTATCTCCTGTCCAAACCTTCAAATGGCCAATTACATTCATTTGATGCTATGAGCGTGAGGTTGGTCGACGATGAGACCTAAGAAGAGGGTTGGCTATGGTTATTTGTTAATTTTGAAAGTGGCGCATATGACCGCATTTGAAACCGCGTACGAGAGTACTTTCATCACTGCGGATTAAAAACTTTTATTTTGGTGGTCATTACTTTGCAAATTGTTATGAGCTTTATATCTTGGGCAATTTTCAAGATTTTCGGAAAATTTTCATGGTCCATATGAGCGCATTTGAAACCCCACACAAAAGTTACTTCATCACTGCGGATTGAAAACTTTTTTTTCGCTGGTCATCACTTTGCAAAATGTTATGACCTCCATATCTTGGGCAATTTTCAAGATATTCGGAGTATTTTCATGGCGCATATGAGCGCATTTGAAACCCCATACGAGAGTCCCTTCATCACTGCAGATCAAAAACTTTTTATTTTGTTGGTCATCACATGGTCATCACTTTCTAAGGTGCTAAAAGCTTCGTATCTTGGACAGTTTTTAAAGTTTGCAAAAAATTGTTGTGGCGCATATGGGCGCATTTGAAAACAAATGACTCCTTATCTGTTTTTTTATATGCCATATAACTGTCAAAAATTTAACATCCGCGTCACATGCCCCCCCCCATGCTATCTTTGTTAATTAACTAGCGCAAAATTTTTCAATGGTGGCACATTTTAGCGCAATTTGAAATTATGACGGATGGCTATGATGAATTTGAAAAAAATGTTATTATTTTAGAAAAATCGCGCCAGCCCCTCCCCCCCCCCATTTTGATCGCTGATAACTCGGTTATGGATGTGGCGCAAAATTTTATCTTGATGGCGCATTTCAGCACATTTGAAAATCTTCAAGGTAATGCAATTTAAACTTTGATTTTTCAGATAGGGGGGGGGGGGCTGGCGTGCCCCCCACGTAACACTTGCTATAACTCCTAGAGTTTCTTGGCGCAAAGTTTTTTATTGGTGGCGCATATGAGCGAATTTGCGGCGCAATTCAGTGGGCTATGAAAAACCTAAAAATTAAGAGTGTGTGTGGGGGGGGGGGTGCTCGTGTAACTGACCTGATTTTTCAACAAACTGTCAAATTTTCGACCAAAATAATGAATTTTCAAGACAAAAAGGAAAAATGTAACAAACAAAAAAATACTTATAAAAATATTGTTGAAATTTTAACAAAATAGATGCACTGAAAATAGCCAAAGTCCTAATTTTTTAACCAAAGATGTTCAGATAATCGAGAATTCTTGTAAATTTACAAAGGAATATAGAAAAAAGTCGTCGGGAAAATATTCTTAGTTGACTTCGTGAACAGATTTGGACTATTCATTAAAAAACAGCCAAACTCTAAATATGCTTATGAAAATTGTTAAAGTAATTAATAATTATTTTACATTTTAAAAGCATAGTGAAGAGTCATCGGTAAGAAAATCTTCGTTGATTTCGTGCACAAATTGTGTCTATTCCTTAAAAAAACTCTGAATGTGTTTATGAAAATTGTTTAAATAATTGATAATTATTGTAAATTCCGAAGCATCATAGGAAAGAGTTATGTCAAAAACATGCTTCATTGATTCCGTGAAAAAATTATACCTGTTCATTAAAAAATAGACAAACTCTGATTTATTTGTGGAAATTGTTTAAATAATGAATCATTCTTGTGAATGTACATAAGCAACATATCAAAGAGTCATGAGAAATACTTTTCTTAGCCTTGTAGAAAAAAGTAATCAGAGAAATATTCTTGGTTAATTCTATAAAAAAATTTAGCTTATTCTTTGAAAAAAGCCACAATTTGAATTTGTAAAGCAACATAAAAAAGAGTATCTTACAACACGACTAAGCAAGACGGCACCTTATGCCACTTTTAAAGCCACTTTTGGCAGAACCAATGCTAATTTGCCGTCAACTTTAGCCACCACTCCCAATTTAAAATATCAAGACTTG
>JAABKJ010012372.1:0-10538 GCA_011634705.1 Andricus grossulariae
TCCAATCTGTAGGGTTTGCTTATGATTTAAATTATTAAGATTTCTTTAAATTGAGTTTACACTTTTTACTCAATTTTCTAGTATGAAGTCTTCTTTTTACGTAAATTTTTGCAAAAAGAATGTTTTGAATTTTAGAAATTTATTTAGAAATGCATTTAATATTTTGGATTGTTATCCTTTTCCTATTTGGAAAATTTAATGATCTGTATAGATTGGCTTCAGAATCACCCATAAAAAAAAGAAGGTAATATTTTTTCTACAAAAAGATGAATTATAAGCCAAATACACGAATTTTTCACTCAGTACTTGAATTTTCAACTAAAAGAAATTAATTTTGAACTGAAAAAAATTGTTAACAAAAAATGGAATAGTTAAATTTTCATTTAAAAAAATTAATTTTCAACCAAAAATAAAAAGAATTTTCCACAAAACAGTTACATTTTCAATCAAGGATATTAATTTTCATCTAAAATGATGAATCTTCATAAAAAAAAAGGATTGTTCAAGAAAATATTTCAACTTTCGAACAAAGCGTAGTATTTTCAACCAAAAGGTAGATTTTTTAAACAAGAAGATATTTATCTACAAAAAAGATGAATTATCAACAAAATACATGAATATTCAAAAAAAAAAAATTAAATTTTAACCCAGAAAAGAGTTTATGGATGGCCCAAAATCGGTTAAGTTAATCTGCTGTCTAAGTTAATCTTTAAATTATGTCAATATTCTCAAATGAAAAAAAAAGTCTAAATAATTTAATTAAAAGTATTCTCTTCCTATAAATATCTAAAAATAAACGAAATTAATCTATTTGGTAATGAACACTTTATCTCCTCCTCGTATAATAATAACCTTTCGTAACATTGTGTCGTTTTCTGTTACAGATCTTATCTGATAATCTAAAGATAGAAAACCGATTAGCTCTCTTCAGTTGAGTACGAGTAGAGATAAATTTGAGAAAGACAGTGACATCTTATCACTTCAGAGATATAAAAAGAGCCCCATTTATAGAGAAGGAATCAGCAGACAATCGTTTATATTTTGTCAAGATGGGGCCGGTTGCAGTTCTCGTTACACTTCTAGCAGGTAGTATAGAATAGAGACCTATCGATTTATTCAGACCAGAATTCATAGTACCGATGGGATAGGGTATTGACTATTGGCTTTTCACACTCGGTTGCTCTTGTCCGAGTGGAAATGCCAGGTATCTAGTGTATTCCACCTCAAACCATTTACCCACGCTCATCTAATTTATTATACGTCGATTAAACAAACTTGAGCTCATTATTCCACCTATAATCGTTAACGGTATCCCCGAGAGGCCTAAAAATCAGTGACTTATTATGGACATTACGAAAGTCTATTTTGATTAACAAATCTTGGTCTACCACTTCTGAATTATCTATAAATACATTTATACTAAAGATTATTTAGTTTATTAATTAATTAACAACTTGTTCTAGACTTCAGGAAGCCCTAGGAAGTATCTAGCAAGAGTCAAAAATGAAGATTCAGGGTGACCGTTTTAATCCAGAAAAAAATTCCCGGTTCGCAACAATTTTTAGGATCATTTTGAAATAGAAATTAAAGCTTTTAACACTTTCCAATTGAACGATTTTTAATTAAATGCAAGATTTCTGGTTAGAAAATATAAATCCACGATATAATTTGTAATGCTCTAAATTTAGGCTAATCCTTCCTTTCAACTTACATTATTCAAAATGTTATAAATAGAATTTGCAATTCTTGCTATTAAGTACAAAATTGGAATAAAAAATTTCCCCCCTTTCATTCGAATGTTGAAACAGCGCAATATGCCCTGGCTGTTCAGTCAATAAAAATGTTAAAGAGAAAAAATTGCTCTCTTTCAATTCAAAAATAAAAATTATAACTGAAATTCGATCTCTTTCAACTCAATACAAATATTTAAAATAGAAAAATGTGCCGCTTCCAATCCAGAAAAAATAAATTTAATATGTACTCTCTTTTATCTCAATAAAACATTAAAAAATAAAAAATGTCCCTCTTCAAATACAGAAAAATTGAAGATAGAAATGTCCTCCATTCTAACTCAATAAAAACATTGAAAATTAGCCTCTTTCAATTATAAAAAATATAAATAAGGCCTCTCGAGAAGAAAATTTTGAAACAATTGGATTAATATATACCATTTCATCTCGTCCAACTCGATGAAAGTATCAAAAATGAACAAATGTGTCTCTTCCAATTCAGAAAAAATTAAAAACCAAAATGTTTTCCCTGTTATCTCGATAAAACTCTTAGAAACAAAAAATGTCCTTCCAATAAAGAAAAAATTGAAATTTTCTTCCTTCCAGCTCAATATAAATGTTAAAAATTAAAATGTCCTATAAAAATGTCCCTCTTCCAATACAGAAAAAAAGATTAAAAATAAAAAGTTCCCCCCTGCAACTAAACAAAACTGCTAAGAAGAAAAAATGGCCTCTTTTAATAAAAAAGTATAAATAAGAAAAATTTCGTCACTTTCAGGTTTATGAAACATCTTAAAAATAAATCAATTTGCCTCGTCCAATTCAGAAAAAATCGAAAATCAAAAAATTTTCCCTTCCAATTCAATGAAAATGTTGCGAATGAAAGATACATTTATACTAAATATTAATAATTAATTAACAACTCGTTCTAGACTTGAGAGAAGTGCTGGGACGAAGCTTTAACGAATTCCAATTCAATAATTTTTAATTAAATAGGATTAAACTGCAAAATTTCATATTTGAAACTTTTATAAATGGAAGAGTTGAAAGATTTCTGGTTGAAAAATATAAATTCACGATATAATTTTCAATGCTCTAAATTAAAATGAATCCTCTCTTTCAACTCACATTAATAAAAATGTTACAAATAAAGCATATCCTTTTTCCAATTCAGAACAAAATAAAAAAAAGCTCCCCCTTTTCATCTGAATGTTAAAACTGCAAAATCCCCCCTCCTCAAGCACTCAATAAAAATGTTGACAATAAAAAATTGGTCTCCAATTCAGAAACGAAATTAATAACTAAAATTTCATCTCTTCCAACTCGATAAAAATACTAAAAAGGAAAGACTGGCCTTTTCCAATTCGGATAAAAGTTAAACCAAAATGTTCTCCTTTTAATCTCGATACAACTCTTAAAAACAAACAAAAAATGTCTCTCTTCCAATACAGAACAAATTGGAAATCGAAACATCCTCTCTTCCAACTCAATAGAGATGTTACAAATTAAAGATCACCCTCTTCAGATTCAGGATAAAGATTGAAAATAAAAAGTTCCCCCCTTCCTCTCAAGCAAACAGCTAAAAAGAAAAAACGGCCTCTTTCAATTAAAGAACATATATAAATAAGCAAAATTTTGTCATTTCTAACTATATAAGAAATCCTAAAAATAAAACAATTTCCCTCTTCCAATTCAGAACAAAAAATCGAAAATCAAAATTTCCTCCCTTACAAATCACTAAAAATGTTGACAATAAAAAATACATTTATATCAAAGATTAATGAATTAATTAACAAATCGTTCTAGACTCCAGAGAAGTGTCAGGAAAAATCTAGCAAGTTTCAAAAATGAAGATTCAGCGTAACAGGTTTAATCAAGGAAAAAAGTTGCCGGTCATTTTTCAGTTTTCTACCGGATTTTTTTATTTTGCAGTAATCGAAACTGAACTATAAATTAAAGCACTCAATAATTACACGACTAAAATAGAAGTTTTAAGCTCTTTCCAATTAAAGAATTTTAAATTAAGGTAGTTATCGTACCAAAAATCAGATGTCTGAAAAAATAGTTTTTATATTACTTTGAGAATCAAAATAATATTACTGAGGATGTCATTTCAAAAAGAACAATATTTTGTTGTAAAATTAAAAAACCTACAATCAAAATTTATTTTAATAATGTTTTTTGGAATTGAATTTTTTATGAAAAATGCCGCAAGACTAGTCAGTGCTTTTTACCAACTTTTGAAAAATGGTTGAATTTCAATAATTGATGGCTAATTGTTTCGAAAAAAATGCCTTGCGACTCTACTGTTTTTAATTTCGAAAAACAATTTTTTAACCCACTTTTAAGAAATTTGTAAAAAGGAGAGTAACAAAAATGCAATTACAAAAACTATTGTTTAAATAATTATATTTCGTGAGTTTTAAACTTTTTTCATAAAGAAATATGTTTTCCTTTCGTAAGGTATGACTACTAATATTATTCCAATACTTAGATTCATAGAAAACTTTTTCTTCCCAGAGCCCTGATTTTTGGCGATGCTACCTTAAATGCCATTCTACTGCAAAATTTTATATTTGCAACTTTCATAAATTAAATAGTTCAAAGATTTCTAGTTAGAAAATATAAATCCTCGCTGCCATTTTCATTGCTATCAATCAAAACTAGTCCTCCTTTTTAAATCAAATTAATAAAAAAATTTAAAAAAAAAACATGTTCCCCTTCCAATTTAGTACAAAATTGAAAATGAAAAATCCCCGCCTTTCATTTAAATATTGAAAATACCTCCCCCCCTTTCCCTGCCCCGGCCGCTCAGTTGAAATATTAAAAAGGAAAAATTTACCTTTTCTAATTCATAAAAATAATTAAAAACCAAAATTTTCTCCCTTCTAAAGCAATAAAAATGCTTTTAAAAAAATTACTCTCTTCCAATTCAGAAAAAATATAAAAAAAGTTCCCCCCCCTTCAATTCAATAAAACTGCTAAAAAATGGCATCTTTCAGTAGAAACAAATATGTGACCAAAATTTAGTTGTTTCTAACTCTATAAAAAATCTTAAAAATGAAAAAATTTCCATCTTCCAAGCCATAAAAAATTTGAAATCAAAATTTCCTACCTTCCAACTCAATACCAATGTTGAAAATAAAAAATTTCCCTCTTCCAATTCAAAAAAGTATTGAAAATTAAAAAATCGTTCTTTAAACTCAATTAAAAAGTTAAAACGAAAAAACGGCAACTTTCGATTTAGAAAATATTGAAAACCAAAATTTCCTCTTTTCGAACTCAATACAAATTTTACAATTATCCTGCTACTAATTCATAAAATATTGAAAACCAAAATTTCCTCCTTTCCAACTTAATACAAATCTGAAAGATATAAAATGTCTCTCTGCCAATTGAAGAAAAATCAAAAACAAAAATTTTCACATTACAATTAAAAAATTAAAAAAATTGTTCTTTCAATTAAGAAAAAATTGAATACCGAAATTTTTTCCCTTTTTTAAAAATTAGAGTTTTAAAATTCAATTTTTTGTGTACAAACGTAAATACCTCAAGTCGAACTATTTCAATATAAAGTCCTTTCGAATAAATAATTGTAATGGAGCAATAAAAATGGTAACGTTCAAAGTTTAAATAAATAAATGATTGAAAGCTTTCCATTTCAAACAATTCAGATTCAAATTGTTTCGTTTTTAATATTTTATTTATAATTACTTATTTTAATTGAACAGTCAAATATTGCTAAATATTAAAAATGATTATTCTTTTTAATTAAAAATTTCAAATTGAATGGGCTAAAAATTGAATAAAAGCGTTTAATTATGATTCTATTAATTTGAATTTGTTTAATTACTTTATTAAGGCTTTCGAATTCAAAAAGTTCATTTTTCAACGTTAAAATCTGTAAATTGTTTAATTATGAACAGAGTCAGCATCATCTTATAAAATAAACTGTCAACAAATAAATTCATCGTCATGTCCCGGTCTCCCACCCCCCCCCTCCAAAAATTTGTAGGCTTTTCCCGGTTTCACTTTAAAATGAACCCCAGAAAATTCAAAATATCTTCAGTCTTTTTCAAGTTATCGTGAATCTTGATTCGTACGAAGGATGAAAATCTTTCGGACGACAGGTTATGTGCCCAACGTTAAATTTTCCCAACTCGAGATTTATGGTGATAACTCCAGCACCAATGAAGCTATTTTTTTTTTTTGGGCTAATTTTAAAACTAATATTTCTGTTTTCACATATTCGACCCGGAAGTTCAACTCAGTACACCTTAATATAAATAATTTTGCTTTGCCATATTAAAGTACTCTCAAGGAGAGCAAACAAATTTCATGTTTAAATTGCAAAGCTAAATATGCATAATGGAATTCAGGGACCAGTTTCGCATCTGGATGCCATGAGTCTGAAAGCCCCGGAAAAGGCGACAGTTACTATTGTATTTGTAATTCTACCTACTGTGATGAAGCTCCAAGCGTGGTACAAACGCAAGAGAAGTTAACTTACACGGTAGTTTCCTCGAGTAAAGACGGTCTCCGGTTTCAAGTTTCACATGGAAAATTCGGAAACAATTCTGCAGGAAGTAAGTATTTAAAAAGTCTTTTAGTACAAAATATTAACCTTCTCATGAGGAATTTTTAATTATTTTATCAAACTACTTTCAGTATTTTCTACGAAGATAAAAATTGATGCAACTAAGGTTTATCAAACTATCATCGGTTTTGGAGGATCGATGACAGATTCTTCTGGAATAAATATCAAATCTCTTTCGGAACCTATGCAAGACAAGCTTTTAAGGTATATTTAATAAATTAAAATTTAATTTTTTCAAACATTTGGTAAAAAATCATTTTTTGTACTATGTGAAGTCATGTATGTTGTTCTGAATTACAGAGCCTACTTTGGTAATGGAAGTATTGAATACAATATGATCCGAGTACCAATGGGAAGTTCAGACTTCTCTCCCAGACCTTACAGCTATGCGGAGACGGAGAATGATATATTTCTTGAGAAATTTTCATTGGCCGATGAGGATATTAAATACAAGGTACGAGATTTAATAAAAACCATACTTTTGTTTGGAATAATTTAATTTCATTATTTCCAGATACCATATTTGCAAAAAATTAGCAACCTAACTAACCAACAAGTGAAGCTGATAGCTTCCCCTTGGTCTCCAAATCCCTGGATGAAAACTGCAGGAAACTGGACAGGGAAAGGAATGCTGCGTCGTGAATATTGGCAAACATGGGCTAACTACTTCGTAAAGTGAGTAGCACTCCATATATGCTCTAATACCTCAGAGAGAATCTATCCCTAAATTAAGAGCAAAGGCTTCATTGAATAATTAGTCAAACCAGAAAGTTTAAAAAAGTTTTGTATTTTCATCAACAATTAGGGTTTTTATTAATTTAATTTGATAATATTCTTGACCCTACAAACCCTACCTGAGAAATTATTTAACAGTTAATTTTAACTAAAATTAGCTTTCAGTCCCTATCCTATTGCTCTCGAAATACTGAGCTCTTAATAATCGAAAACCAAAGTACCTAACTTTGTTCTAAATCGCTTTCACCGCTGAGTTTGAAGTTAATTATTTTCAAGTAGGTTCAAGTTAATTGCCTGGTCTACTAAGCACATGTTGAACTTTATTGATTTAGAGTTATAATATGTTGCAACCAGAGAATTTCGATTAGTTTTATCAAAGAGAATTCCAAAAAAGGTAAGTTTCCCAGTTTTCCCCCGATCAATTTCGGAGTTCAAAAATTTATGAATTGGCACAAGGAATTTGGTTAAAAAATTATAATTTAGACTTGGAACATCACATAATTTTTGGTCAGATGAATTACAATTCTGATTTGGAACAGAGAAATTTAAAAAAAATATTATTCTGAATTTATACGCGCATTTTGTTAAAATTTCCTTCTACTAAGTCATTATTAAAATTATTTTTCAAAAATCCCCTTTCCATGTTGAAATTCTCAGTTACAAGGCAAATAATATTCTTTAAGGAAAATACCCTGTCCTTAAGTTTAAATAATAATTTTTTTTACAGAAATCCCCTGTTCCAAAGTCAAAATAATATTTTTTTACGAAAATTCCCTGTCCCACTCAAGTCATAATTTCATTTATTTACAATATTTTCTATTATAATTCAGAAATATATTAAATCTCTTCTAAATTTTGGAAGAGGGAAGTTTCAAATTCTGATCAATTTTTATTTGCAAATTTTTGTTTTTAACTCAAACAATATCTAATTTGGAAAGAAGAATTTTCTAAATTCGAATTCTTTGAAGAAAATGCCTGTCCGAAAGTCAAAATTATAATTTTTTACGGAAATTTCCTCTTCGAAAGTTAAAATTATAATTCTTTATGGAAATTCGCTGTCTCAAATCATAATTTTATTTATTTAAAATATTTTCTATTCTAATTAAAAAATATGTTAACTTTCCTTTGTAAAATTTTGAAGGCGGAAGTTTTAAACTGTGGCAAATTTGTATTTGCAAAGATCAAAATTTATAAATTCCAAGAAATTCTGACTTGGAACAAGGAATTTTCTAAATCTGATTAATTCTGACTTGGAACCGGAATTGTTTTATAAATTCCCTTTTTTATAGATCAGAGTAAAAATTATTTTCCAAAATTTCCCGTTCCATGTCAAAAGCTACCGGTTTCAAGAAAAAATTATAATGTCGCACGAAATTCCCTTTCATAGTCAAAATTATCATTCTTTACGGAATTTTTTGCTCTAAAGTGAACCTAAAATTAATATTATAATTCTTTAAGGAAATTCCCAGTTCTGTCTAAGATTTAATTTTTTTTTTAAATTCCCTGATGTCCCAAAGTCAGAATTATAATGTTTTACGAAATTTTATGTCGCAACTTAGAATTATAATTCTTTCCAAGAATTATCTGTTCAAATTTAGGACAATGGTAATTCTTTACGTGAATTAAAATATATATATATTTCCAGTATTTATTGCCTGTCCCAGCTCAGAATTATAAATCTTTTTAAAAATTTTCTCTAAGTCGAAATTATAATTTTTTACGGAAATTGCCTGCCCCAAGTCAAAATTATATTTATTCCCAAAAAATCTCTGTTCCAAGACATCAGTTTAGTTATGTACAACATTTTCTATTATGATTCAGAAATATAGTTACTGTTTCGTTTTAAAATTTGAAAAAAAAGACTTTCAAGTTCTAGCAATTTTTTTCGAAAAAAAAGAGCTTTTGAATTCAAATAAATTGTTATTTCGAATATGGAATTTTCTAAATCTGATGAATTGTGACTTGGAACAGAGATTTTTTTCAAATTCCCTATTTTATAGATCAGAATGAAAATGATTTTCCAAAACTTTCCCTTTGATGTAAAAAATTACCTGGTCTAAGACAAAATGATAATTCCTTATGAAATTCCCTATTCTAAAGTAAAAATAATAATTTTTTTACTAAATTCCCTATTCTAACGTGAACATAAAATTAATATTATAATTCGTTATAATCAAAATCCTAATTCTTTGAGGAAATTGCCTGTCCCAAGGTCAAAATTATAATTTTTCACGAAATTCTATGCCGTAACTTAGAATTATAATTCTTTTACAAAATTTCCTGTGAAGTCAGGGCAATCGTATTCCTTTATGTAAATTTTTTTTTAATATTTCTTTTATTTATTCCCTGTGACAACTCGGAATTATAAATCTTTTACAGAATTCCCTGTCTGAAAGTCGATATTATAATTCATTAGAAATTTCCTTGTTTAAAAGTATCAATTATAATTATTTACGTGAACTCAATGTCGCAATTGTCAAAATTATATTACTTTACTGAAATTCCCTGTCCCGAAATCAAAATTAGAATTCTTTACTAAGATTCCCTGTCCCAAATCTAAAACTATAAATTCGCTGTCCAAAACTCATGATCATATTTCATTACTTAAATTCTATAACGCAACTTAGAACAATAATTTTTTTGAAAAAATTCCGTGTTCCAAGTCAGGATAATTGTAATTCTTGAAATTAACCAAAAATATTTATTTTATTTATTGCCTGTCCCGTCTTAGAATTAGAGTAATAAAATATATGAAAGCAATTTTGATTTGCATAGTACATTCGAGAGAAAAATTCTTGCTACTGCATCACATTCCCGATCATTTACCGGGGTTTCCCAATTTCCAGGTCACATAGACACCCTGTTAATGAATTAATTTGAAAATAATTACGATTGCAGATTCTTCCAGGCATACTTAGCAAAAGAAATTAAATTCTGGGCTCTGACTCCTCAAAATGAACCTCAAATAGCATTTATGCCAGTTGTGATGCAATCTATGGGTTGGGATGCAATTGATCAGCGCAATTGGCTGACTGAATTTCTTGGTCCGATAATGAAAAAGGCTGATTTGGATTATATCAAAATTATAATTGGGGATGGTCAGAGACATCTTTTACCTGACTGGGTGAACAAAATTCTAAAAGATGCGAAAGCTAATAAATTGGTCTCTGGCATTGCACTTCATTGGTACCTCGATAAACTTGTATCGATAAATCGACTGGACAAGACTCATGCACTTTACCCAGATAAATTTATACTTTACACTGAATCCTGTTCAGGACTGATGCAAAGTAAGTATTTTATACAATATAACATTTATAATTATTGAAAAGAAGGAACAAATTTTTATTTTTCATAAATTAAGATTAAAAAGAAATCCATTTTATCATGAATAATTTCTGCAGAATAAGCAACAAATTGATTCACAATTTAAAAATAAACTTCCCAAAAACCTCACTTTTCGGCTCATTAGAGAC
>JAABKJ010012373.1:0-10537 GCA_011634705.1 Andricus grossulariae
GAAGGTACATCCACACATAGTGAGATGCATAGAGAGATTGATGCCTCTTTGGAAAACTAGATTTACTATCTCATCTGTAAATTATCGCGTGACAACGAACAACGTCACCTTCCAGGGAGGCGTCTTTCAGGGCGATACCATGAGTCCTTTGCTTTTTTGCATCAAACTTCTGCGTCTATCTCTCGCACTGCAAAATAATTCTGGATACCTCTGTGGCGACACTAACCAGCGTGAGCATAAGGTCACAGGAATGTCAAGAAGTTCCAAACGATAGGTGCAGAGCGTGTCATACACAAGTTGAGTACCCAGAACACATACTGTCGGGGTGTCCCATCCATGCAGGAACGACGTATATCTACAGACACAATGGGACCCTAAGAGTGCTTTATAACCATCTTTGTCGCTCTAATGGTGTTGGCCGCGACCTTGCCCTGCCGAACGCTCCAAGGGAGATAGAATCAATTGTCCAAAACGAGAAATGGCAAATTTTCTGGAACGACGATTTTCGGACAGCAGTCTACGTTGCACACTCGAGGCCTGACATTGTTCTCCAAGACTTCGAGAAAGGAACTATATTCGTGATCGAGTTCTCGGCTCCTTTCGAATACAAAATCACTGCCAAGGAGAAAGAAAATGAGGAAACGTATCAAGACCTTAAAAGGGAGCTGCAACGACTGTACCCAAAACATTCGGTACGAGTAATTGTCCTTGTGATATGTGTTCTTGGAGGTGCCAAACTATTGCTGGTTCGTAACCTTACAGCCATACCCGCGTGCCGAAAATATGCCACGGCACTTGCGAGATGGCTGCAGAAAGCTGTCATCCTTGGGTCGCTTTTTGTCCTCAAAACACACGAGAGTTTCGCCGGCCTGTCGTTGTGATTTCGTCATGTCCTGTAGCCACCCATTTCATGGTTGTGAGACGTGGCCATGAATGGGATTTACCGCGGTCCTACTTGGAGCCGATGTCATTTTTTAGATGACAGTTGCTCCCAGTGGGACCCTGCGGTGGTTGTTAACCTTTAGTTTTTAATTATATATATACTATTTTAGGATTCAGGGTACAGTCGCACAATTATCGCATTTCACACGCACGTGTGCGACCATCACCCGTGCGAGCGATATGCGTCTCATATGCGTGATACGCATGCGTGCGTACACTGTGAGTCGCATATGTGTTTCACGTTGTTATCTGGGGACTTCTATTACTATACGTATATTTAATATTATCATATACTGACCATCTTAGGCGAAAATAAGTGACCCTTTTCAAGGTCATCCCTTTTTTCCGTTCACCACGCGACGATTTTCCTTTCGAAGTCAAATTAAGATTTTTATAAATCGTCATCACAATGTTTTAGAAAATTTTCCGTTCTTACAGAGCATGCAATATATCTTCTACGTCTTTCCTGTATTCAAAAGTACTTACTTTTATAACTGCATACAAACTGCACTTTCTAAAAAAACTTTTAAAAAAACATACTTATATCTCTGCTACCGCTGTCACAACTGGCGAACGTAAACTAATGAAGACCATTTTCAAAACTACCTCCAAAACCTATGTTATAACGGTTTTCCGCAAGAGGCGCTACAATATTTTATCTGGTATGCTATAGGATGTGGGCACGGAAAAATGGGGGTACTATTTTCCGAAATGGTCCATAGAGTTGAATCTCCTTATACTACTTCGTGCTTCTACCATATATGATTTGAATACAAATAGTACAACAATTACTAAAATAAATACTAACATGAATAAAAAGTAAAATTTGACAAATAACTTCTAATTAAAAATTTGTCAGAACAAATGAATACTTTAATGTTCACAAAAACATGAAAACAATTGAAGAGCCGGTTCGAATAACCACAGAGCGCGCGAGATCCCGTAAAAGGATTGTCCAAACTACGCCATGGTAAAAATGCAATTTTACATAACTACAATAGCGACTTTTTTTTAATGACAAGTTAAACTGTTAACTTTTTCAAGTAGTTAAACAGATGGAAACGTCCGCTTGAATCTTTATAAACTATTTCTTATGTAAAAATAATTTCAAATTAATAGCTTCATAATTAAACGCTTTTATTCAATTTCAAATCCTATTGTTCAAATATTGTTTCAGTTTCAAATATTCCACCTTTAACCCATTGCAAATTGAAATTCTTTGATTAAATAAAAAGGACTTACTTCAAATGGAAAGCATTAACTCGTTAAACTTTCAGAGTACTACATTTAAACTTTAAAGCCTTCGAAGATTAGAGTTTTAATGGTTTCTTTTGGTTTTTTTTAGCCACGTTGTTCGTAAATCTCTCCCCACACATGCCCAATTGTCCGAACAATCCTCTCGTTCTGGATAGCTGTAAAGATCTTATACGGCGAGTTTAGACAAGTTATTGTCCTGTAGTTCCTTTAGTTGCACAAGTTGTCTTTCTTTGGTAGGAGTACAGTGAGTTCTAACTCCAGCCATTGCGAAATGAGCTTCTCCGCCCTTAAATATGAGGTAAAGATCCGGACCAGATACTGGTGGGTAGAACTAAACCTCTTCCACTAGAAGTTCTTGATCACAAAGCTCCTTAAAGCGGATGATATCCTTCTTGTCTTCCTTCAAGGTAAGTCGAATCTCGTAAATTTCTCTCCAGAAAGTCTCGATGTCCTCGGGATTGGGTGGACTTTTTATCGCGCTGAAGAGGCGAGATGGGTCAGCGAGAAACTGTTAATTCTCCCTGACCCACCTCTCCCTCTTCTGTATTCTCCTCCTTGCGTCAAGACAACACTCATAAATCGTAAAAAGTTATTATGTATAAGAAATAATGACACAATTAAAGAATGTTGAGAGAAATATATTTTTAAAGGATATTTCTATATGGTAATTATTTAAACGATTTTCATTTGTTCAAACAATTTTTTCTCTGTAAATCCTCCAAAGTTATTCTTTTCTGCAATTTATGACACAATTAACGAATGTTAGGAGTAATATTTTTTTGCTTGAGATATTTTGCAATTATATTAAGCGACAGTGTGAGAGATTTGAAAAATTTAGACAAGTCTCCACGTTCCCTATGAACAGGCGCAAGTGAACGATTATTAGTTGCTTAAATAATTGCAAAATATCTTCAGCAAAAAATATTACTCTCAACATCCGTTAATTGTGTCATTAATTCCACAAAATTATCACTTCTCCCTTAACAGGGGGAAAAATTGTTTGAACAAATAAAAATTGTTTAAATAATTACTAAATATCCTTTAAAAATATATTGCACGCAACATTCTTTAATTGCATCATTATTTTCATAAAATAATAACTTTTTACGACTTCAGGGAGAAAAAATTGTTTAAACAAATGACAGTTGTTTAAATAATTACCAAATATGTTAAACAAGATGTACTACTATTAACATTTATCAACTTTGTATAATTTATTCCGAAATATAACTTTCTACGATTTACGAAGGGGGGGGGATTGTTTAAACCAATAGTAATTGTGTAACAAAATTTTAACTCATTTAAAAATACTTAAAAATAAATTAATTTGATTTAAAATAAATAAATTTGCGACCTTACCCTAGGCTTTCGTTTCCTCTTACCACTACCAATCTAAAAATTGAACTCTATTCCGCAATATTACTTCCTAATTCTCCTTCTTTAAAAGTCATTTTTTGGCTTTTTCTTACCCTGTGCAACCAGCTCTCTCCCAGATCTTCCAGCTTCTTCAACCATTCCTGTCCATTTCCATTCAAAATCCACTTCACTCTCTCTTCCATACTCTCCCCTCCCCCCTCTCTACCTGTACACCTCTCTAACACGTGCAACCATGTTTCCCGCTCATACCTAGAAACTACAAACGCTTCTTAAGGGAGCTTTCATAAAGGATGATTCTATACCAGCTGTTGTGCCTTGAGCACGCGATTCTGTTCCATCTTTCCTCTCCTTGCCTTTCCGTCATCTCTTCCTCTATTCCCTGCCAATCTCTACCCCTCACTTGAATCTCATCCTCCCATTTCGAACGCTCCACGTTACCCCTCCTCTCTTTATCCATAACCTCCCGGGCACATGCTTGTACAATTCTGCTTTCCTCACCCTTTCTTAGTTTCTCTTAAAAATTGCAGGCTCTTTTCAGTTGTCTGGCCACCATTTTCTGTCGTCCTATTTCTTCCCTCAGCATATAACCTGGGCAGCTCCAACTTACTTCCATGACCTATCTCAAAAATCTCTCATGCAGACTTTCTACTCTCTTATGGTCTGTCCATCCCCAAATTTCCACCTTAACACCAACCACACTAACACATCAAACATCCATACACTTATCCTCCAGTCGTCCATGTACCTTCTTTTATCTATACCCCATACTTGTCCCATTACTTAACTCGCGGATTCCAATCTCTTTATCACCTGCACCTCGTTTCCTCCTTTCGCTTCGAACCAAAATCCTAGGTAGCAAAACTCCTCCACCAACTCCACCACCATCACGTTATTTATTTTCCGCTCGTACTCTACTCTTTTTATTTCTGTAACGCATCATCTTAATCTTATTCACATTTATTGTTAGACCCATTACTCTCACATACTCTTTGAACACTCTCATCATCAGATTCATCCCACTTTCATCATCCGCTACTAGCACATCACCCGCATATATGCTAGTGAATACGCTTTTCCTGTTCCTAATGTAGTCTCCCCTTTCCATTTCCTCCCCATCATCATTTCTCCTATCTACACCCTTATTTTGGTCTCCAAAAATATTTATTTTATCCTCTTTATTAAAACTTCGTCTACTCTTCTCTCTTTCATGGCTATCCATAACACGCTCCTGCTAACTGAGTTAAATGCTGCTTGAAAATCTATAAACAGTGCAACTAATTTCCCTCTCTTCTGCCTTAGGTTCTTATGTGCTAGATAGTAGAGAACGTAGATGTTATCATTGGTCCCCATTCATTTCCTACAACCAGTTGGGTTGTGTGGTATACTTGCCTTTTCTTCCACCTGTCTTTCCAACCTTCTTCTTTTGCCCTGTCTTTTCTTAACCAACGGTACTACTAGCCCTGTCTTCCATTCCTCTGGCCACCCTTCTCCTCTCCACACCTTGTTGCACATCCTCCACATCTCCTTTTTCACCCCTAATCCTCAGTATTTCAGTTCTTCATTTTCCCAGACATCCTCCCCTGTTTCTTTGTTTTTTTTCAGCATTGCAATCGCCTCATTCACCTCTTTCCTACTAATCTCGCATTCGCTGTCCTCGTCCCCCGCTTCCGCTTTTCTTCATTTACTCTATTTTCCACACCCCCAGAGACTTCTGACATACTTCGTGCTCTCGTTCATCCCGATATCGTTATTTATGCCCTTCCTTCCTGCTCCTTCCCTGTTTACCACTTCCCATTCCCTCCCTTCCTTTACCGCTTTCTCTACCTTGTCCATGTACCTTTCTTTCTTCTGCCTTTTTCCCCCTAACGTTCTCTCGTGGTTTCTATTTTACTTGTTAAGTTCTCCTGTTTAATTTTCTCTTTCCTCCCTTTTCTTATTCTTGTTCATCCTATCTTTACTTTTCATGCATTCAACGTCCCATCAACCTCTCTAACTTCACCTTGTGCTTTCAGTGTCACCTCTATTCTTACATTATCAATCACTCCTTTAAGTTTTTCTAGCAGCATGTCTACTCCTTTCTCTTCCATACTTCCTACCTCCTCGTTTTCTATTTTCTCTAAATTCTCCTAACTTATCTTCCTCCCAACTGCTCATTTCCCATTTTTCCCCATTCATACCTTCTTTCCTCATCAGCTTCTTTATTCCTTCTTCTGCCAGAATATGGTCTCTTACTGTGTTCCAACCCTCCTCTCCCAACATTCAGCACAAAAACCTCCTCCTTTTCCTCTGACCATTTCCTTATCGTTCGCCATGCTCCCTCTTCTCCTCTTCTCCTGTACACGTATACAACCATTGCTCTCCCTTTTACGTCATCCTATCCCGCAGCTTGTATCTTCCACACATTTGTATCTTCCACACATACACGGGTCATCCTCGCTGCTAAAGTATCATTTAAGTCTTTTAGCATGAGTATATATACCGTCAGACGACTCCACTTCACTGGGTATGGACCTGTGAACATTTTTCTTTCACTAAGGTGAGATTAGAATCACTGTATTAATCTAATCACAACCAGTGATAACCCGCAGCAGTCGACAATCGAGTTTGAAGTCATACATTCGACCCTATCCATCGAATGCGCGCAATCGTCCTCGGCGTTGAACCTCCTGCTCGACATCAGTTAAAACGCAGCGAATACACAACCCGGTCTTACGTTGCAAATGGTCACCCATTCGAGTGCTCTCCGCGCTTGAAATGGCTTGATATCTGGACACCCAAGTTTCACTAATCATTATCATATCCCACTTTTGAAATTCTCCCCAGAATCCTGTGTCCCTATGTTTTAATCCTGGCACATTCCAGAACGCTACTTTTACGTCTCCCTTTTTGCATTTCTCTCCTTCCTTCCCCTTGCATTATTTATATGAAATGTATTTTTTTATTGTGAATAATTATACTATAGGTGAATATATTGTATTTTATAATGACACGACACATGTGCTCTGCATGTTTTTGGTTCAAAGATATAATACGTTGCCTCGTGTAAAAAGCATTAAACCGCGTGTAATACCTGGAGTATTATACGTTCCCAATCATGTTGGGGAGGCTCTCCGCTTACAAATTCTGTTCGCGAGAGGTAGGCAGCTTGATTTTGCAACGACTGTTGCGAAACGTGCAGAAGCTCGGGGTGTTTTTGGCACCAACGAGTGTACATGTGCGCTATGAACCCTCTGCGAATAGGGATAATGCTGGCATCATAGCAGTCGAACAAGTCATCCTTGAGTCGGTTTGTCCACTAAATAGTGTGAGCGTCTCGCCGGTCCGTCGTCGTGTTTCGGTCCAAATTATTTTCAGCATCCTAAATTCTAGGGCCATCGACACTGTTTGCCGACCAATTGTCGGGTTCTCTTCGCGTTCGATCGTTCAGAAATGCATTTGAAACTGGGTTTAGTGGTGTCATCGTTGTTCCCGCGAGCAGGTAGGGAAAGTGTTCGTCCATCCTTTACAAACTGCCACTATATCTCGCACTACGCAATTCTCATGGGTACCTCGGCGGTGAGATTAATCATCGCGAGCATAAGGTCTCTCATGTATTTTATATGAATAACTTGAAGATCTGTGCTCCTGGCGCATAGCAGCTTCAGCATGCTCGGAGACTACACTTAAGTGATTGGTATGGAATTTGGATTGGACAAGTGTCCCAAGATTCACCTCAAGATAGAATGACTTGCTAGCGTTGCCAAGGACCCTGAGAGCGTGGATATGAGTGCTATTATACACCTGGACGCTGGAGAGACCTACCTACATCTAGGCGTGCCTGAGAGCCGCATTCAGGATAGAACATCAGTGAAGGAGGCTCTCTTATGGTCTTCCAATCTGTCGGCGTTGAACAAGATATCTGCGACTATCACGCTTGCCCTACCAGTTCCACTGTATTCGTTTGTGGTGGTTTTATGGATGAAGCACGAGCTGACGGCCGTCGAAATCGCCACGCGTGCCCTGCCGATTGAACGGCACTGGCGAGTGCCGTTTCAGTGCTGCTCGATTAAAGCTAATCAGATTCCAGTTTTAAATGCCTGCAGAAGTTCCCTTCATAACTGCGACTAGGCTATCAAGTAGACCAGCTGAAAAGGATTGAAAATTAAGATTTGTGAAATTTGGAAATTACCTCTGCGATAGTTAGAAATTCAGAATCTACGGGTTTCGATAATTTCAGATATCTATTTTTTTTTTAGAAGTTTAAAATAAGAATGAATATAATGTATCTCGTAAATGAAATGAAATACGTCAAAATAGACAACATTTTTGAATTCAACTCTAGAATAGTATATTAGTATATAATTTATAATTATAAAATATATATAATGCGAAAATTCATAAATTAAAAAAAGTGTTAATAATTCGAAGAAAATTTTAAAAAGGGATTCAGGTTGGTGGTGGCCAACTACTGTAAATCACTCTGCCTGTCCGGTATGTGCAATGGAAGCTTTTACAGAAATGTAAAAGATCAATCCTTGTAGACGGAACTAACGTTGGCTTTTCTCAAACGAAGGGTTTCATTTTCGCCTACCAGGACGTGGTAATTTCGAGCTTAGTATACCGTCGCAGCATTTTACATCAAGAAGTTTCCAGCTATAGGTACAGAGCGTATCATGCAAATTTTGAGTACCTAGGGTACATACTATCCGGTTATCCTATTCTCGCGGAAACGTCGTATATATAGAGACACAATGCGACCGTAAGAGTGTTTTACTAACATCTTTGTCGCTCTTACGGTGTTGGCCGCGACCCTGCCCTGCCGAACGCTCCGAGGGAGATAAAAGTCAGTTGTCGAGAACGAGAAATGCCGAATTTACTAGAACTATAAGCTCTAGAAAGTAATCTCCATTATTCACTCGAGGCCTGACATCGTTCTCTTTGACTTCGAGAAATGAAGTATGTCCATAATAGAATCCTCGACTCCGGCCGATAACAACATTACAGTTAAGGAGAAGGTAAAACAGGAGAGGTATTGAGACATTATATAAGAAAGCTAGGCGACTGTACCAAAAATATTCGGTTAAAATGATTGTCCTTGTGATCTGTGCTCTCGGAGGTGCGAAGCCATCACTGGTTAGTAACCTCAAAGCCATACCCGCTTCTCAAAAACATGCCGATGCACTTGCGAGATGGATGCAGAGAGCTGTCATTCTTTATTCATCCCGTATCCTCAAGACACACGAGAGTTTCGCTGGCCAGTAATTGTGATTTCGTCGTGCCCTGTGGCTACCCTTCTCAAGGTCACGAGCAAGGTCGTGTGAGACGCAGCGATAAGTGTGATTTATCGCGGTTCTACTGGGAGCCAGTGTTATTTTCATTGATGGCAGTCGCTCCCGGGGGGGCCATAAGGCAGTTTGACATATTACACATATACAGGGTATCCCGCGAGTAGTCCTTATCCTTATAGGGACGGGTAGAAGAAACAAAAAAATAATTAGAAAAGTCTAATAAACTTTTTGGGTCTGATACGTATTTTGAGACTCACAGAACTTTGAAATTGTATGTAGGTGAGCCGCTTTTATTACAGTGTGCGTACATGGAGACTAGCGATCGTCGTGAACTTGGCGCAAAAAGGCAAGTGGTGCTGATGATCGCTACTTTACATGCACGCACACTGTGAATAAAGCGGCTCACCCACATACAATTTCAAAGCTCTGTAAGTCCCAACATACGCATGGGACCCAAAAAGTTTATGGGACTTGTCGACTTTTTTTGTTTATTCTACCCATCCCTACAAGGATAAGGGTAACTCGCGGGACACCCTAAATAGTTTAAAATAATTTTTCATTAATTTATAAAATTGTATGCAATAGGTCCTGGATTGGCATTCCTGGTTTATCCCTCTGCAGTCTTACAATTACCGGGAGCATCAATCTGGTCGTGTTTGTTTTTCTTTATGCTTCTTTTAATTGGTCTGGATAGTCAGGTAATTAAAAACAGCTGCAATAATGTTATTAAATGTAGAAGGTCATTGTATTTGCAAGATGATTTAGAAGAATTTTAATTAATTAATAAATTTCTCTATTTTGTGACGACTCATAGTGGAAAAGGTCAGTGGTGTCCAGACCTTAAGAATAATAAATTGATTATTTGCCATTATCTGTAAATTCTCGGATTCTTCTGTCATACGCTTCTTTGTAAAATTGTTATATTTGTTTTTATTTTAAAATCTGATCTGATAATTTCATTTTAAGTTTTTTCAAGTGCATTTTACTTCGCCGAAGTCGATTGTCACCTCATTTTAAAAATTTTTTATATTTAACTATATCCTGATCAATGTTTTCGGAACTTATTTGTGACATAAATTTGTTTAGTTACTTTTCTTTATTATTTTGTAATTTCATTTTTAAAGTGCAAGGGTACAGTAAAATGTCTCATTTATGTGTATTATAAAATTGAGAAAAACTCCAATTCTACCACTTAAAATGGAATTTAATGAAATCAGACGTATCGAGCAATCTTTAAACATTTATATAACATGAGGAAGGGTAACTTTATTATGAAATAATGGGTAAAAACTGTATTTTATAAATAACTAAAACAACCATTTTTTAACACTTTAGAAGCGTTATTGAAATTGTAGAGTTTAATTTTTAAAATTAAAACTTGCCTCATAAGGTTAATTTTTTATCAGAATTTTTCTAATTTGAGCCTTTTTTTAATTTTTGATTCTGAAATATTAAAAACTGCACCTTGAAATTCGGCAATTTGGAGGTTTTGTTCATTTTCGACAAATATTCGTCCCACTTCAACTTACTCGATATCTTTCTTAATCAAAGATTAAAAGTAATTAACAAAATGTATACGACAAATAAATTTCGAAAATATTGATTATTATTATTCAGGAAGTTGTAGGCTCCGGAAGCTACGATCATGGTTCCTTAAAGCAACCAATCCCGACGCAACTGGAACGTGTACGTCA
>JAABKJ010012374.1:0-10537 GCA_011634705.1 Andricus grossulariae
ATTATAAACTGTCGGGAATTTTTAAACTCGAGATTCCTATATTTCGGAAATTTTATAACTTACGAAATCTTATCAATCGGTTATTTTATTTTTCGAAATTTTCCTATTGTCCTACAAATATTTCAAAAAATTTCAAAAAAATTACGAAATTGTACCAAAAAAATGTGGAAGAATTTATGGGAATTTTGTTTGCAGAATTTTACAAAAATTTGTGAAAAAATGGGAATCGTTTTAAAAGATATTTAAAAGCTTTGAAAATAGCTCGAAAATAATTTGTAAATATTTCTTAAAATTTTTAAGAGAATTGAGATTTTTTATGCTTTTTAAATTAAATTTGACTTTTTACTTTGAGAAATTACATAATTTCAAGAAAATGCTTACGAATACTTGAAGACTTTCAAAACATTTACAAAATTGTGAAAAACATCTGGAAGACTTCGATTATATTTAAAAGTTTTTAAAAAATTTGAATTATAATTTGAAAAGATTTGAAATAATTTAAAAGAAAATTGAAAAGTTTGATGATTTCTACATTAATTTTAACTTTTTACTCTGAAAAATTACAAAATTTTGAAGAGGAGGTATAAAAATATTTCAAAACATTTCAGAAGGTTTATAACATTGTGAAAAATATCTGAAAGATTTTGAGACAATTTCTTTCTCAGCATTTTGCAAAAAAAAAAAAAAAAAAAAATATAGGAAGAATGGGAATTCATTCTCTGGACTTCTTTGCTTGTTCTTGACTAATTTGCATATGATTTTACCATTTCTGCAAAAAATATTATTTCAAAATGTTAATTAATTAAAGAAAATGCAGTTGAAGGTTAACATCATTATTATTTTCAAAATTTTTATTTTTAACCCTCAAAATATTAAATACTGTTCAATTTGAAAGGATTTCCAATTCCAAGTTATGCAATTTTGAAGGGTTACAATTGACAATTCCTTAATTTTGGAAATTTGGAATGACAAATTATTCAAGTTTCAAGAATTACATTTTGGTGGTATGTCATTTAGAACATTTTTCTGGAAAAGTTCAATTTTGTAGACTTAAAATGGAAAAGTCTACAATTTCAACGATTTGCAATTCAAAATTCCTCAATTTTGAAGATTTATAATTGGGAACTCTTTAATTTTCAAAGGTGTATAATTACCAACTCTTAAATTGGTATCATTTTATAGATCGAAAGTCAAGAGTTTTCAATTCTAGATCTGTTTACGGTAGAAAATTAAAATTCTTGTTTGAAAATACAACTTTTTGATTAAAAGTTCAACTATATTGTTGATAATTAAAAAATGTTGTTCACAAGTCATCCTTTTTTGTTGCGAATTTGCATGAGTGTAGTTGAGGCGAATCAATTCACTATTATTATATGTAATTCAGAGTAATGCTATGCAATCTGAAATAATCCACCTCCGCTGGACCACACTTTCAGGAGCTGTTTTCCCCTCGGGTCCAACTTAGTGTATCAGAATAATTTGGCATTTGATTGATTTGGCAAATTCTTAAAAATTGAAATACATTTTTTTCAAATACAATATTTTCTAAGGATCGTGTATATTCGGAATTTTTTCATTCGACATAGAAATTCTTGCTCTTTTAACTGATCTTAAAAAGTTTGTCTACCTTTGGAATGATAAAATGAAAAAATATCAGTTTCTAGAACATATAATTGGACCGTTATAGTAGACAGTACATGAATATTCCATGTAAATAACAAATTGAGCTCAAGCGTTGAAGATTATATAAACAGTTTTATCAGTTTTAATGAATTTATTAAGTATATTGTTATCAAATGATAGGAGCAAACTTTACGTGTAGAATTTAAAAGATAGCGACTATGGGATATACGTGTTGTATCATCTGATAAAGCATCAAAATATTCATTAGTTATACTGTTAATCAAATTCTTTAGTAATACCTTAAGTAGTTTGTCCTGCAATTGAAGAAGATGGCGATTGTTTGTACTCTTTTCCTATCCTTGTTGGTTATCTTCAATTCTATTGGTGAATATAATTACATATCTGTATTTTTAAACACATGTTATAAACTGTTCGCAAAGCAGGAGATGCCTGTAGAAAAAATTCGTACCATATGTTACCACGTGAAAAATATAATCATCTGATTCTCGTTGCAGAGCTGAGTTCACATTTTGACTGCTTACCCAATGGTGAACCTATTCCTGGTATACCTCTTGGTGGGCCTTCCTATTCTCCTAAAAGTTCTGTTCCTCAGGCCAGACCCCATTCTCCAGGTTCTTCAGTCAAGTCTTCTCCTCCTGCCGAGTCTTCTCTTCGTGTCAGAACCAGGTCTCCTCCTGCCAGGCATTCTTCTTTACGGGTACTTGGATATGAACTTCAACACCTTAGATTTATTCGGCTTATTCCCAAGATGAACCCAAACCGTCAATTCGAGATTCGAAGATACACTTTTCCTCTCGATAAAAAAATTCATTTGAGAGGAAGATATAATTTTGTGCCAATGCCAACCGAAGAACAATCTGTATTATCAACGTCCAATGGTGACGTCTTTGCAATAGTAGAGGAGAATCTACTTCGTGGAATATATGCAAAAGGAGCTGGCTATCAACGGGCGAAAATAAACATGGACAGCGGCAAGGTTGAAGATATGGCACCAGAAGAAATTCAGGAATCTCCCATAGGAGCGAAAATGGCAATTTCAACGAATTTTAAAATAGTAATTGTAGCTGATTTTCGTTCAGAAGATTATATCAATTTGTAAGAAAATGTATAACTGTAATACGATATTGTTTGTGATCAGATGTAGGATCAAAATGTTACAAGTAACTGGTAATTCTTAAGAAACCGAATTCTATAACCTTCAGGGTGACAATGAAAAACCTGAATATTTTGTTTTCACTCGAGACTGCCTTTAATGTTTACTTTCAGCAAATAAATGAAAGAATCTTTTTTTTGTCCTCAAATAAAAAATATATAACTTATTCCTAAAGACGTTTTTAATTATGTTACCTAACAAATATTTCGTATGGAAAATGAAAAAAATGAGTACTAATTCTTTCCAAACAGATTGACCCACATGGGTAAGAAATTTAAAAGATATGAAGTTGCGACACTCATTATTGAATCAATCAAAACCAAAACATCAAAAATTATACCACTTGGAAATAGTTTATGCGCATTTTCTCTTTTATTGATGTCATTATTTTGAGAACTAGCTCAAGGCTTGAGTTCTGACGTTTGAATTCTATACAATTATTTTCCTTTTGAAACAAAAAATTATCAATTAAACAAAAAATTGCAGCAGATTAATCTTCAGGGATAGGAATTTCAAAATATATAGAATTGCGACGTTCATTGAACGAGAATAAATGAAACCACCTAAAATATTTATATGAAAATATACTTCGGTTTTATTAATTTGATTTTTCAGTATTTTTCTGTCGAAACTACAGTTTTTTCTTTAGACTCTAAACTCAATTCAATCAGAATTCGACTGATTAATTCATCAAGCATACTTCGACTGGAAAATCAGTTATTTCCACTTGCAAGCGAGTCGATTTCACTATTGAATTATTCTATATTGCTGACTAACTCAGATGGCCATGAAATCGCTACATTTTAATAACTGATTATAATTAACCATAAATGGCTGATTAGCAGTTGAAAGTTACGGAGTAGTTCAATAAAAATGAGTGACTTAATCAGTGAAATTTACTGGTAATAATTAGAAAATTATTGAATTTTGTTCAGAATTCATTTTTTTTGTTGAAGATTCAGCATCACCCGAATTTGAGTACTTGGAACACGTCATTACCAGAGACGGAGTTGGAGTTAATCCCAAAAAGTAGAGGCTGTTACAAATTTCAAGAGACCTATTAATGCCACCAAAGTAACATCCTTTTTGGGCCTTGCGCGTTATTATCGGAAGTTCATGAAAGATTTTTCCAGCAAGCCCAAACCCATAGCGAAACTAAAAAACAGAAAAGTAATCTTTGTTCGGACACTAGACTATGGAATACCCTTCCAAATTAAAACTGAGAATTATGTTCCTCGCCCATCCTGCGGTATCCTGATTACAAGAAAGAGTTTACATAAACACAAATACTTTAAACATAGTTCTAAACGCAGTTTAATCATAAGACAGACGGTGTCGATTAATGGCTTCTATGTGATACAAACGGACCGAAGAGCCTTGTGACTCGTAAGGGGGAGTATGATTTGGGATGCTTCAATAAGCTTCGCAATTTTACATCATTTCAAATTCTTATCCCCGAGGATCAATCTGCTTGAAAAAAATTATTGAACTTTTTTCCATTTTCCATACAAAATATTTGGAAGGTAACATAATTGAAAATTTTGAGGAGAGCCTCAAAGAAGAGCAACATATTTAGGTTTTTTATTTTCATCCTAGAGCAGGGCTCACCAAAAGGCAGTCCGCGACTGTAAATACTAACAGTGGCAGTCGCGAGACTAGGTAAAACAGGCCCGAGAACAGGCCCTCATAAATCTTGTCATTCGACTGATCCCTAATCCTTCATGGTAAATTACAGTTTGAAATGAAATTCGTGGAATCCGTAAGAAAAAATTACAGAAAAAATAGGTGGCAGTCGTGTATTTGTCGTGTCAGTCAGCACCTGCTGAAAGTGGTGAGCTCTGTCCTAGAGGTTATAGAATTCGGACCCTCAATTACCAGTTACTTGTAATATTTTGATCCCACTTAGAATCGCAACCAATATTGTGTTATAATTTTACATTTTCTTATAAATTTGTATAATCTTCTTTACCTACAACTGCTATTTTGAAACTCCTTGAAATTGCCCGTTTCAAACCTACGGGAGATTCAAAGATTTCCACTGGTTCCATATCTTCAACCTTGTCGCAGTTCATGTTTTGTTTTTGCTCGTTGATAGCAAGCTCCTTTTGTATATATTCCACAAAGTGAATGACCCTCCACCATAGTAGAAAACGCCACCCTTTGACGTTGATAATAACTTTTTGTTCTTCGGTTGGCATGAGCACAAAATTATGTTTTTCTCTGCAACTAATATGTTTATTGGGAGGAAAAGTGTATCTTCGCATCTCGAATCGACGGTTAGAATTCATCTCGGGAATAACCCGAATTAATCTACGGTGTTGTTGTGTATATCCAAGTGCCCGTAAAGAAGAATATCTGGCAGGAGGAGACCTGGACCTGGCACGAAGATGCTGGGCGGGAGGAGGATAAGACCTGTATGGAAAATAAGGCCTTGCAGGAGAAAAATACCTTTCGTGAGATTAATGTCTGGCAGAAGAATAAGAAGTATAATAAGAAGGAACGAGGAATACCAAGAAATTAAAAGCTAATTTATAGTAATCAAGGTAATTCAAAGTATTTCACTTCGGTAATCTAAATAGCTTGCAAGTATTTCATTAAAAATTTTTGTTGTTAGAAATGCAACTAATTGATGAAAAATCATTCTGCTTTGTTGAAAGTTGAAGTACTTTATTGAAAATTCATTTTTTTGGTCGGAGATTCTTCATTTGAGTTAAGAATGTTTTCGTTGAAAAGTTAACTATTTTGCTGGAAATTCGTATTTTTCTGTTAAAGCCTAATTTTTTAAAGTGAAAATCTAACAATTCTATTTTTTGTTTGAAATTCATATTTTGAGTTGCCAATTCAACTATTAGGTTGAAAATATCTCCTTTTTATTCGAAAATTCATTTATTTTGTTGAATATTCGTCTTTTTGGTTCAAAATTCAACTTATTTGTTCAAAGTTGAATCCTTTCACTCAAAATTAAATTTTTTGTTTAAAAATTCATAATTTCATTCAAAAATTCGATTCTTTGGTTGAAAATATAACTTTTTACGTGTTGGCTAATCACCCCTTATAGATTCTTCTTCAGCTTTTCAGAATTGAACATCAGACCGTGATTATTCCCATGGCCGGCACAAGCTCAAATTAGAATATAAATGTAGAGAAAACGAGCTATTTAGGTTAGAATTTTTCGACTCAACTTGTATGTAACCTATCGCTATTAATTAGGTTAGATTAGGTACCTGAAGTCATAAGGTAAGGAGGACCTGACATCCTACAACAATCTCGGGAATTGCAGAGTCCACTTTATTGAGAAAATCCGGTAGGGAAAAACACTGCCACCAACTTCGACCACCCACTCCACGCACTATGCCACCCACACTACCACACTGCCACAAAGTTTACGACACTCTCACGCATCCACGGTCACTTTATTATTAAAATGACTACCAGGCCATGCCAGGCTCGACACTTGTCAACACACGGAGCAGCCATCTTACACCGGCCGGCGTTACACATACCGGAACGGTGGACCGAATTCCATCCACCAGAGTCTCAGAAATACAGCTTGGGAGGGCAGCACCGACTGGGCCGAGAATTGTGGCGAGGCAAAGGACGCAGAAGAGATCAAGTTGACGCTATAGAACGAAGGACTCTGTGATTCCAGGGTTGAGGTAGGCGTTACCGTTTTTACTTTCCTCCAGATTTCTTTCAGAGATCATGCGATTATTTGAGTTTTGAGTTCATTAATTCTCTAAATTTTTTGAGTTCAGTTAGACCAAAAATGCTGTGAAAAATAACATTGTCGCGCTAAAAATAATGTGAATGATCAATCATTCAGGCAGACATGTTTGGTGTAATGGAACTGTTCCTCTTTTTGATAAGAATGTTGATGTAGGATTGAGCAACTAGTAAGTGTGTTGTAACTTTTAATTGTAATAAGCGATGACTTGATATGCCTCAAAGGATTCTTATTTCATTAATAATTAGAGTTCATGGAAAGTTAATCATGGTTCAGGTTTAAACACCCTTTATTGTAAATTCACGTTATACCTTTTATATGGGTACTATTGCTAAATTTAATTAAACTTACATAGTTTCACTATATTTTTTACGAAAACTTAATTCTGGAGTGCTTTTCACGCCCCCACGAAATCCCTCTTCCTGAGCTAGGGACTTTTTATAAGAGATCCGTTATATACATTTTTTTGTGAACATTTTGGAGTGACGCCGAAGATGTGTCTGGCGCCTAACAAGTAAATATACCATTGAACTATTTTCTGTTGCTACATTGTCGCTGCCATTTTGTAGCGATGCTCCCAGCCTATGTCCCATAAGACTGGGAAAGTCGTTATCAAATTTGGCGCACAACGTGGGGCCACAAAAGTGCTACAGATGGGAAAAAAATTTGAGTAGAAAATTAAAATCTTTTTTTGAGTTGAGTAACTCGAACTTAAACGACCCAACCATGATTAACGATAGGTCAAGTTTAACACGGCCACTTTGATTTTTACCATGCCTTCATAACTGGATATTTCCAGATTCTTCAAACGTAATATGTATGTTTACAACCTGAGTATTATATATTAGGAACCTTAAAGAACTGATTGTTGTTTGTTCCATTTACTGAACCTTGTTGATATTATAAAATACGAGTATCCATTGATTTTTTTAAATTTTATCCTTATTTTATTTTAATTGTGTATGAAATTTTAGTTTTTTTTTATCATCTGTTAATCTACTGTATTTATATGTAACATGTTGGTTAGGAATACTTTACGTAGATTTCACCTATTCTTACGGAATATTCGGGAGTGAGTTAGGGATTTCTTTTTTTTTTATCTGAGATTGTTTGAAAACATTATTTCGGGAATAATTCGTGCTATTGTTACGGAATTTTTAGAAATTGCTATAAATTTCTGATTTTACTAGGACCTTTTCGAGTTTAACAGAATTTCGGAATCGTTTGAAAATTTCTTTTGGAATTCCGTGAGCATAGTCGGAATTCGTTTTGGTAGCACGGAATTGTTCGGAATTTTGAAATTTCAAGAATTGAAGTGAAATTTTTGCGATTTCGGTGAGATTTCTGTAGAATTTTCGCGATTTCAGAATTAGTGTAGGGATTTTCAGCTTTCAAAATTTCAAAATGGAGAACTCTACTATTAAAGTAGATAGGTTGTAGGCGGAAACCACGGACTCAATTATATATTGGGAAAGTTCGCTGACTAAAGAGGAGCTGCGAGAAACTTTAGGGTATCTCGACCTATCCACTCAGGAGATGCCATGACGATGAGGTGGCGCCTAGTAAGGTTCCACCAACATTGCCATCACATGCATCAGTCGTGGGAAGAGAGTGGGGAGCGAGAATTGGCAGCTGAGATCGAATGGCTTCACGTTTCGCGTAACGCTACAAGTGTAGTCACACCACTAATCTCAGCGTCCCTACGACGAAGTCGCGCGTACAGCCAACGGGCTTCTTAACGGAGTACACCACGTTTGCGGTTATGGAACCCTTGTTCACACCAACAACGAATGTTGGCAGCGTACCTTTCGTACGTAGCTTGACGAACGTAGTTGCGTTCTCTCCGCTTACACACACTGCACCCTTGTACACACCCTTGGATCGTTCGTCTATGATCCCTACAGCCTTTCCGGAAGTAATCCAGTCAACTGGAATAAGGATGACACAGTTCACAGCTGATCGCGTTATAACAAGCGGCCTTGGGAAGGACTTGCCTTCGGTGAATTTCCCAAACTTTTCAAGACGTCGAGAGGAGGAAACAGACATCTGGAAGACCGAACAGGAATCCAGATGTCCTCTCCTTACCCAGTAAGCGGATTGCCGACAGGTATAGGTAAGAAAAGTAGGGATGATATTCATTCAATTGTGCGGAAATGGAATATCAGCTACAACGGAAAACGCAATAGCAGTGCGGAGAAATTATTGGTCCAGTTCGAGGAATGTAGGAAGGGCAATTCGTTATTGGACGAGGATCTCTTCAGAGCACTTCCGTTTTTATTAAAACCGCCCGCCCAATATTGGTATAGGTTCAACCGGGAAAAGTGGGATACATCCCGGCAATTTACTATCGCATTCAGGCGTAGGTATGAGGGGATGAATTTTCAGATGCGAGTCAGGGATGATGGGCGTAAAAGGACGCAGGGTCCAAACGAACCTATAGCAGACTATCTGCTGAACATTCGCCTGATTTTTCAACATGACGATCCTCCGATGTCGGAAAGAGAGCAATTGCAGATAGCGATAAATAATTTGCTTCATAAGTATTTAGAGGCCCTTCCTAAAACGGAGTATCGTACTTTTGAGGAATTGGAAGATGCTGGCGAAAGGTTTGAAGCATCTTAACTAATAAGTAAAGCGTACGTACCCCCTCCACCCACGCAAGATAGTGTTCTACCCGAATTTGTCTAACGTAATAATGCCGTAAAGTCAGATGGGGTGGCTGCCATCGAAAATGAGCCTACAAGTTCGGACAAACCGAACAACGGAGCGAGCGGAAATAATAAAAAGAATAATAAAAAGCGAGGCGGTAGAAGCTGAGAAAAATTCAATGATAGCAAAAAACGAAAACCAACTAACCAACCCACCGAATAACCCTAATCTAAACAGCACTTCGAAAAATGCGTGTGCTGTACTAAGCCCTCCAGATGTATATACTCCCACAGTACCACATGTATTTGGTACACCTCCTACTTTTGGCGCTTATCCGCCTTAGCTAAATTACAGCTTCTATCCCGGCTTTCCTCAGGCATAAATGATGCCCGCTAATTTCTGGTATCCTCCAGTGGGTACCCACGCTGATAAAGCGTCGAATTTGTCGACTACTACGGTGTCCCCAAATGCGAGAAGTGCGAATCCTCAAGCGCCAGCCCCCTCAGTGTGCACTAACGCTGGTGGCACTTCAAGATGGGAGCGCGGCTGCTGTTGGGATTTCAATGAGCAAGGACACCTTTTGCGTGACTGCTCCAAACCTAAAAAGGTTTTCTGCCACAGCTGTGGCCAACCTGGCCAAATTTCTACGAACTGTAGCGGATTTTCGGGACCCAGATCGGGAAACGTACAGGGGTGAGTGACTCTAGGGTCTGATTACTCCCCCCTTTCGTTGTTAAGGCCCCTCAGATTTCGTTAGAACAAGTAAATACAGTACTTGATGAGCAGCGCCTGTTTATCACTGTTAGTGTCGATGGTTGGTCACTACACGGACTCTTTGATACAGGCTCGTACTGCATCTACATAGGTAAGCCGGCCATTGGGAAATTTTTTAGTCTGCTTGAGAAATTATTAGATCAACCACGTCTGGGTATCATTTTCCCTAACGGCGTTATCGAAGAAACTGCCGAAAAAGCCATTTTACCTCTTAAGTTTTTAGGTTTAAACAAATTTTTGCAGATCCGTTCCGCACCTACGTTTGATTGCGAAGTTTTATTCGGTCACGATTTTGCAGAATTGTTCGATTTTGATGTTAGATTTAAGCCTCATATTTGGAGAATAGGAAATGGTATTTGGCGAACGTATCAAGGACAGGAAATAGATTCTAAAATGAACATACCATCGGAAATATCGGATAATCGTACGGAGGTTGCTAATAATTCTTTGTCAAATGAAGCCATACAAAACTGTGCAGTCACAAAGAAATTAAAGCCTTCGGAGGATAATTACTTGGAGGATTTTCTTAAAAGAAAAATTCCTCCTATGCCAGCCAAGCTTCCTGCCACCCACATGGTGGAACACCATATCGA
>JAABKJ010012375.1:0-10536 GCA_011634705.1 Andricus grossulariae
ATTTCTTGGCCCCCACTCTGAAAGACTTTCCAGAAGGACACACGGGCGCTTTCCTCGACTCATTTTCCGACATTCGGCGCGAGATCTTATTACGAGTCACGTGTGTCTTTATATTCAACCATGTAACCTTAGCTTTGAATTTGCGAATAAACGCATTTTCGTTAATTATATTTCATTTTAAATCTGTGTTTTCTTGTGTTCGCCTAATCACTTGCGCGATCATCATTATGTTCGAGTCTAATCCGAAACAGTTGGTATTCGACAAAAGTGAAAAAAATTGTAAATCAGTAAAATGTAACGATTTCAAATTGAAAATATTTCCTATTGATTAAAAAATTACGAAAAATTTGTTATATTTACAGCTTTTACTAGTGAACAATAATAAAAAATTACGAAATTCAAAAATAAAGTTTTTGCGCAATAATAATTTTTTTGAAATTGTGCAAAAACATTTTTTTTTGGATTGAGTCAAATGCACACATTTAAAAAAAAGTTGAATATATTGAACCTGAAATTTATTCATCTTGAACCAAAGAAAAATTTTATCATTTTGCTTTTTCGGGGAAAAAAACTTTGGTCGCGATTTAGGATTTTTGGAATTTCATATATTTTTTTGTGATTTTGGGACGTTATATAAACCACGAAAAAAAATATTTTCCATGAATAAAAAATAATAACAGGTTTCTTTGGTTCAAGCTGAAGAAAGTTCAGGTTCGAATCAATCCAAAAAACATGTTTTTGTACATTTTCAACCATTTTTAAACCAGGCAAATTTTTTGTTCAATTTTCAAAATTTTAAATATTTTAAATTTAAAAGTGAGAACAAAAGATATGAACTGATTTCAAAATTTTTTTTGTTCACTTGTTTTCGATGTCGGACTGCAAATTGTTATCCCTCAGCTCAAACGATTCGATTAATTTTAGTGTTTTTACTTCGCTCTACTGAATAGTGTAGTTTTAAATTGACATTGAAAGTATTAATTATAGTAAGGACGAAATGACGAATCTTGGAAAAAAATATTTATGAGAACGTCGTTAAACATATAAAAAAAATATTCAATCTTTCCCCTATTTTCCCCTTTTTCGTTAGAAAATCACCCTATTTCCCCTTTTTTAAGCTACTTTTGCGCTGTGATCCCTGCAGTTATTAATTTCATAATTGAAACATTTTTTTTTGAAAATTTAATTTTGTTCTTTCAAATTTCGGTAATAATTTGTAATTTAGATTATTCAAATTACATTTGCTAGTTTGATGTTGAATATGTGCTGGAATTAGGGCTGCTTTTCTGTATCTAATTAGGAATGTGCGGTGCTCCTTTAATTTAACCAATATTCTATTAGTGTTTATCCAATTTCCTATTATAAATATATTATATATTATATATTATAAATTTTCCAAAATTCATCTGAAGAAAGGAAAGATTGTTGGCGTTCCCAAGGACCCTGAGCTTGTGGATATAAGTGCAATTAGACATCTTGAACCTGGAGAGACCTATACATACCTGGACGTGCCTCAAAGCCGCATTCAGGACGTAACATCAGTAAAGGAGTCTCGCCGAAGCAGATACAAGCATCTTCTTCGACAGATTTGGTTATCCAGTCTGTCGGCGTTGAACAAGGTATCTGCGACTAACATGCTTGCCGCCCCGGTTCTACTCTACTCATTTGGGGTGGTTCAATGGACAAAGAACGAACTTAAGGCCCTTGATGTCACCACGCGTAAGATCATGCGAGCGGCCGAGACCCTTGGCCTGAATTTCAACATCAGAAGTGAGGAAAGTGTATCACAACATCCAGATGCTTCACTTATAAAAGCCGACGTGAAAAAAGCAGAGTTTGCAACATTTCACCAACAGCTACTCGACAAGAAAATGCAGGGAAACTTTCACACAAATGTATAATAAACAGTCCTTGTCGAAGGAGCAAACTTTTTCTTTTCTCAGATCATCAGGGCTTAATTCAGGTATAGAGGGTTTTATTTTCGCTTGCCAGGACGGTGTCCTTTCCGCCTTAGCGTGCCGCGACCGCATTTTATGTCAAGAAGTTCCAAGCGATAGATGCAGAGCGTGTCATACACACGCTGTGTACCTAGAACACATACTATAGGGGTGTCCCACCCACGCAGGAACGACGTATATATACCTACATAATGCTGCCCTGAGAGTGCTGTATTACCATCTTTATCGCTCATACGGTGTTGGCCGCGACCCTGCTCTGCCGAACGCTCCAAGGGAGATAGGGTCAATTGTCCAAAACCAGAAGTGCCAAATTTCCTGAAAGTACGATTTTCGGACAGCAGTCCCCGTTGCACACTCGAGGCCTGACATTGTTCTTCAAGACTTCGAGAAACGAACTATATTCATGATCGAATTTTCGGCTCCTTCCGAATACAACATCACTGCCAAGGAGAAAAAAAAGGAGGAAAGGTATCAAGAGCATAAAAGGGAGCTGCAACGACTATACCCAAACTATTTGGTAAAATTGATTGTCCTTGTGATAGGTGCTCTCGGAGGTGCGAAACTATCACTGGTTCGTGACTTTAAAGCTATACCCGCGTTCCAAAAATATGCCACGGCACTTGCGAGATGGATGCAGAAAGCTGTCATCCTTGGGTCGCTTCGTGTCCTCAAAACACACGAGAGTTTCGCCGGCCTGTCGTTGTGATTTCTTTGTGTCCTGTGACCACCCATTTCACGGTTGTGAGACGTGGCCACGAGTGGGGCTTACCGCGGTCCTACTGGGCACCGGTGTCATTTTTTAGATGTCAGTTTCTCCCAGTGGGACACTGCGGTGGTTGTTAATCTTATTTTTTATGTATATACTTAAATATATTTCTGGAAGCTCTAGAAATTTTATTTGACACATTTTTCTATATATTGTGAAACAAAGACTTTTAATCAATCATTTTTTAGCATATTCGTCGACCATATTGCACCCACCACTTTAATTTTTAAAATGTTGACTTTGGATTCGTAATCAGCGACAACAAAAGCCCCGGAGTAACAAGATTCAGTCAAATTTTAAAACGCTTTATAATTTAGGCCATCTTTTTGGAATTTGGCCGCAATGTGCGACACGCCGCACTGCACAGATGCACTACTGCTTTTCTTAAACCACTGTTACCATTATACCGCATCCCTTATCATAGATGGAATATTTAATATCAAAAATTCTACAAACAACTCTGAATTATTATTTATTGTAACTACTGTTCGATAATTTATTTGAACGACCCTCTATACCAAGTTTCATACAAATTCGACGAAATCTGCACTTTTGGCCAATTTTTGAGCCTCTATCCCACTACGCATCCGCGAATAAAGGGACCTGGCGCGCGAAAACTCAATTTTTAGTTTTTTACATCAATCGATAGTTTTTGAGTTTCTCTTTCATTTGCAAAACTCAGAAATTTTTGCAGTCAATTATTTGTTTTTGTTATTATTGTTATTAGGCTACAAACATAGGCATGATAAGCGCACTCGGAAACGGAAGGAGTGTCCTACGAAAACCAGCCCCACTAATTACCACTACAGCTGCATGCGAGATGCTCTGAGCTCCACTAACGGAGCGTAAAGATTTTGTGTTGCGTGGAGGGTGTGCTTTTCTTAAATGCCTCCCAACTACTCAAATTCCTGCTCACGGACTCGGCTATGATCGCCCATTCTGTAAAATACAGCTCCTGGGCATTAGGTCCCTCACTTCGCGGACCGTCACATCTGGTGATATTAACTTATTTTCTGGAAGTGACAGGAAGTGCGCTTATGGCACTTGCCAATTTTAGAGTAGTTTTTCTCGAAAAGTGGGTTTCCGAAATTCCTACTTCAAAGGTGCCCCGGTGGCTTGTTTTTCAACCCAGAGGATTCGTTCTGGGACGAAAATGTCGGAAATTTACCCAGGTATATGTCTATACATAATTCCATGCAGTAAAAATCGACCCTTTTCTTGTTAAACGTCGCACATTAATATTAACACTTACCCCTGCAATCGCATAAGCCAATAATGTCTTTCCACATCCAGGCGGTCCATAGAGTAAAAATCCTCTTGGCGGAGATATACCTAATTGTTTATAAACTTCTGGATGTTTCATATGAATCAATAATGTACATATAGATTCTAGAACCTTTCCGCATCCACCAATATTTGAAAATGTTACTTTCCGGTCCGCAAGGGATACATCTACTCTTTTCCGGGAAATAATACCATATCCCGAAGTACCATCGTTACGTTTTTGACGCTTTCTCCCCGGCTTCTCTGAAGAGCCTTCTTCCGCTATGGAAAACTTGTTTGAATTCACCTAAATAAAAATTAATACATACAAATAAATCGAATCAACGGCAAAGCCGAAGAGCTTCTTTCCACAGATCTGACAACGTAAGATCTTGCAAGAAAAATAAAAGTGTGCACTTATTTAATTACAATACTTTTTAGTACTGCTTACGTCTTAGAAAGAAACTCTTCAAGAAGTGGACTAAAGTAGCCAAGCAGCACATAAAGTAACAGCGTGCAATGTCTGCGATCTCATGCCACAACCGCGAAAGTAAGATTTGTCATTAAAGCATGAACGCCTTCTCGACGTTACTTACTTACTTAGGTTATTTCTTTAGGCAACAAGAGGTTAAGTTTCGAAACTTCCTTTCGAATAGTTTATTCTTGATAGTGTCAGAATTTTATAGCTGCAATGAAAAGTTCTCAAAGTGTGAAATTGTTTTATTAAAACCATTTTAAATAAGAAAATTAATTTTGCGAAGTAATACGTACAGCACTAGGGTGATCCAAAAATTCGATTCAAGGTGAACGATCCCTCCAAATTTGTTCGTTTTCCGGAAAAAAATCCCTAATTTCTTATTATTAAATCGGTTCAAATTAACCCGCGTCCCGAACTTTTGAAATTAACATAGGATTTTGAAGGGGAAAAACTCAATTTTCAAAAGAATGGATAAGAAATGTACTTGTAATTAAGGTTTTCTAAATTAATGTTTATTCCCTCGTTAAGGAATATTCAGGAAATAATTCCACCCAATAACTTTTAATTTTTATCTCCCAACCCGCTTGTATTGTGCCCAGAAAATTGCCCAAAAATGCAAGGTACCAAGTATTTTTGAACTAATTTTCAATTATTTGAACAATTATTATTTGTAAACACATTTTTTTTTAGTCAATCATGAAAAGTTACAATTTTTCGGGTTAAATGATATTAGTATTTTCTAGAATTAATGATATAATTAAGGAATGTGAAGAGTACTAATTTTTTGTTTATGATATTTGATATTTACACAATTTTCGTGAAAATTTATTATTTTCTGGAATTAATGACGCAGTTCATGAATTTTAATAGTGATATTTATTGTGAAAGTGGGATTGAGGTTATTTATACAATTAATATTACTTTCTCCTTTTCACAGGAAGTATAGAGAAAATTCTAGTTTTTTTCCGAATCTTTTATACTATGTCGCTTATTAAGCAGTATTTTCTTATCTCAACGAAATCGATCTGGAAAAATAACTATCCATAACGTAACTGAGTTCAATGCGCTACATTATTTGAAGTGATATTGATTATCAGTACGAGTTCCAACCCGTGAATTCTAGTTATAATGCGTACTTTAACGGAAAGTGTTCTCAATTCAAAAAGTGATTCTTGAACACTATCTAAGGTTTTTGCCTGCTCAGGTTATCGTGAAGTGAAGTGATAAGTGATCCATGAAAAGAGTCTAGTATTTTTCCCCTTTTGTATTATTGTGAAGTTAAGTATATTTCCCGACTCGATGGTCTTCTGGTGTTGTGGGAAATGACGAGTCGGATGACATATAACTCCAGTTGCGTCGGGATTGATCTTTCCGAGAAGAATCGTGGTCTTAGCTTCCGGAGTCTACATCTGGGCTAAGTTTACAAAACTATCTAACTATTGTTTTTATGTATATCGGAAGCGACGTGTGTGACTTGACTCGCGGGTTGGAACTCGGATCATGGTTGAATTAATATATATTAATGAATGATATTTATATATTTATCTTAATTAATAAATATGAAACCCAGACACAGTGGTATCGAACGGTAAGTCTTCCCCGGGCATCACTTCCCCAGTGAGAAATTAAAACTAAGACACGGTGGAATCTACAGGCAAGCCTTCCCCGGACACCACTTCTTCATTAAAATATTAAGACAATGATACATTGACATCGACGAGGAAGCCTTCGCGGGCATCACTTTCCCAGTGAAATATCAAGACCACGGCACTGTGTCATCGACAGTCAAGCCTTCTCCGGGCATCTCTTCCTCAATGAAATGTTAAGACTGAAACTGTGGCATCGACGGGTAAGCCTTCCCCGGTTATCACTTTCCCAGCGAAATATTAAGACCATGGCACAGTGGCACTGACAACCAAGTCTTTCCCAGTCAAGGCTTCTTCGGGCATTACTTCCCCAGTGAAATATTAAGACCACGACACTCTGGCAGTCACGGGCAAATCTTCCCCATTGAAAAATTAGAACCATGATATTGTGGCATCGACGGGCAAGCCTTCCCCGGCCATCCATTCCCCAAAGAAACATCAAAACCATGACACTGCGGCATTATCAATGTCTTTCTTAATCCCCTCATTCTAACTAAGCATATCTATGTTAATATCTTTCTCTCTTTTTGCATATAATATTCTCACCTATCTTTTTTAAGGGTTTTGGTTAATCGGACTTTGAATTTTTTTGCTATGTACGTCATCGATCCCATATATAATTCGCCACCTGACTTTTAGAATAAAATAAAGAAAAATTACCTAATATTTAGGATTGCACGTCGTTCTGGGGTTGATATAACCTGCAGGAAGTCCCTCTCATGCTGGAGAAACTAATATTTTGGGTGAAAATCTTAATTTTCTGAAACGGAGAAATTCTCAAAGTCACTCAGAGTGCACATGGATTTCAAAAAAGAGAAGGTCGATAGCAGAACGATTCTTGAGACAAATCTGTAATCTTATATTTTACGTAAAAGACAATTTGCCGATTGATTACTGTAAAACACGTACTAATAAGCTCAAAATTGAGAATTCCCGACGACTGCGACGACGAGAACTTCGGGTTCTTTGCAAATTTATTTCGAAATTATAGGTGTATCATTTGGCTAGCAAATAAATTCCAAATTTATTAAACTTAAATTTCCAAATCCTATCCCACTTTGAAAAAATGATACATGACGTAAGCCACATAACCCCGTCAAGTTACAGTGTAAAAAGAGACTAAAAGATATTATTTGTTTATATTTTCACTGATGATTAATATCGTGATCCATGAAATACAAGGTGTCCAACTAGAACTCTGGTTCCTTTTAGGGGGACATAGGGGAAGTAAAAGAATGCAAAAAAGTCCACAAAATTTTTGGATCTGGGGCATATTTTGGGAACAATAGAGGGTACAAATTGTATGGAAGTGTGAGCATGCGTGGCGCGCACGCGTCACGGCGGACAGGCAGTCCCCCAACAAAGCGCTTGAGGTAGTGATGGCAATCACTTAATTCGTTAAAGTTCGAGTTTGATCAAACTGAAAAATAACTTATAATGAATTCTTGTACAAATATTTGTACAAGAATTCATTACAAACTATTTATCAGTTATATAAACGTAACAAATAATTATCAAGAGCAGGTAGCCCTCTAAAATACTCTGAAGCCCCCGAAAAATTACTTTCAGCTAAAGAAATACCAACTCGCTCTGGTTGATGCCGCCAAACAATTTAAAAATTATAAATAATCACCCAAGTCACGTTCCTAAAACTCCAAGCTACATTCCCAGCCCCATAATAATATTCTGCAACCCCCATAAATCTCCCCTAGTACCTAACTAAAGTAATACCAAGTCGCTCAAGGCGATGCCGCCAAACAATTTTAAAATGATGAATAATCACCCAAGTCAAGTTCAGAAAACTTCAAGCTACATTCTTAACCCCATAATAATATTATGCGACCCCCATAAACTTCCCCTAGTACTTTTTACTAAAGAAATACCAAGTCGCTCAAGGTGATGCCGCCAAACAATTTTAAAATTATGAATAATCACCAAAGGCACGTTCAGAAAACTTCAAGCTACATGTTTAACCCTATAACATTATCCTGCGAACCCCATAATCCTTTCCTAGAACTTTTAACTAAAGAAATACCAAACTCGCTCTAGATGATGCCGCCAAACAATTTTTAAATTATAAATAATCACCCAAGTCCCGTTCGTAAAACTCCATGCTACATTCCCAACCCCATAATAATATCCTGCAACCCTCATGAACCTCCCCTAGTACTTTACGAACGTGATTTGGGTGATAATTTATAGTTTTTAAATTGGTTAACGGCATCACCTAGAGCGAGTTCGCATTTCTTTAGCTAAAAGCAATAGGGGTGTTAGTGGGGGACTGCCTGTTCGCCGTGATGCGCGCAAACCACACATGCTCACACGTACATACAATGTGTACCCTCTGTTGTTCCCAAAATATGCCCCAGATGCAAAAAATTTTGGGGACTTTTTTGCTTACTTTTGATCTTCATACGCCCCCCTAATAGGAACCAGAGTTCTCGTGGGACACCCTGTATAGAAACTGCTGCACACATGGAAACCGCCGCCACCTAGTCAAGACGTGTCGCATGAGCTCTTGATTATCCTTTGCTTAAAACTAATTAGATTTCAATGGAAAAGTAGACAAGAGTTCTGACGGTGTGCGGGACGCAGTCCTTTACCGGAAAAACACTTTTACTTGCTCCGTGATTGATAAGTTCCATCATAGTTTGGAATTTTTCTCAAGTTGACCTAACCTCAAAGCTGAACAAGTATTCTTCCTGTGTTTCTACGGTTGCGTTCTCCTCGCCATGGCACCCGGCGGGCAAAAAGAGACAAAGACTATCCATACTGAAGTGATATGTCACGGGTGCAGCTCTAGAGTGTGCAGCGAGTATCAGACTCTTCGATAATGGAGCATATTCTAGGTGTTGTGCTCCACGTCAATGGTCACCTATCGCAACGGACCACGCGAATTTCTTCACTATCCAGGATGTAAAACGAGTTATCGAAAATGCATTCATCGGATTCCAGCCCCAACTGAAGGAAGTCTCAACATCTGTTGCTGATCTCTCGTCGAAATTCGACAGCTTGTACCCTAGGATTGACAATGTTATTGTCAGAGTTGAAACAACAGAGAAAGTAGTTGAGGATCTGTCAAAGAAAGTTGAGACTGCAGAAGGTAGGCTTAATAATCTTGAATCTTAAAATTCTAGGGCGTAATCAGTAGACGAGGAAGCGGTTGTTCGGCAATGCATGCTAGAAATAGTACAGAGAATTGTTAAAAAATAATGTAATTCTTTTTGGTCCCCCTGAGCGTGTGAGCCCCAGTTCTAGCAACAGTGCTCCTATTGTTACTCTCTCGTCTGTTATTAAAGACATCTTTTCGGGCGTCGTCCCAGCTAAATTGAAAATTAAGAAAACGTTAATAATTGGAGTATTTTTGCAGCAGCAAGTAAAGCCTCGTCCTGTCAAAATAGTGTGTGAAACGGAAGAGTCAGCGCATGCGTTGCTCCACGCATTCTTGGAGCGCAGAAAATACACGAACGATGCGAAACTGAACGAACTATGTCTCGCATTCGACAAAACCAAAATTCAGCTACAGGAAATTTCCAAAATAAAAATCACATTGGAGATCCGTCACCAGGGTGCAGAGGAGAATCTCAAGCTGATTTTTCGCCAAGGGATCCCAGTTGCGAGGAAAATGCGTCAATGCAAGAATTCAACGTCCGTTTCGATCCAGCTTGCGAGCAAATCATAACAGGAAAATTCGCAAAGTAGTGTGAGCAGCCCCTCTTTAAACTGAGTAAGTATAAGTACCAGTGGCCTGTGTCTAGAAATATACTACCAGAATGTCAGGGACATACGAAACAAACTGCATTTATTACGTAGTGCAGTTCCTCAGATCTCTTACAATGTTATTGTCTTAACTAAGACTTGGTTTGATAAAAATATTAATTCTTCTGAATTAGACTTAAAGGGTTTTGTTCTTTTCCGTGGAGATCGTTGCAAATTGTCAAGCGATTGCGTACGAGGTGGAGGGGAATTACTGACCAACCGTCACAGTCTGGGTTGTATTCGCATTTTCTCCATTATTATCAATACAGTTGAACACATTATTGTAAAACTTGAAGTAGGCTCTCCAACGTACATTTTACGTGCTTTTTACATCCCTGCAAATTCTAGCATTGACAGATATATTGATTTCTGTGCCATCTTAGAAGATGTCTCTAATCCCCTTTCAAAAAAGCTAATCTCTCTGCAATCTGCACGTATTTAGGGGAAATTGACTGGTCAAACTTATTTACAACTGCAACGGTAGATGAGACTGTTGACATTTTCTATTCTCATTGGTATCTAGTCTTCGACTACTTTATAGCCGTAAAAAATTTTTAAACTTCTAGCTTTCCCCCATGGTTTAGCCGTGACTTAAGGGCATGTGATACTTAGAAAATTATCGATTTTAGCAGTGTTAGGTTCCCCCGGCTTTTTTCCTACAATAAT
>JAABKJ010012376.1:0-10536 GCA_011634705.1 Andricus grossulariae
TCTAGCATCAATAATGGAAATCTATATATCGTGTCTCAGTTGTCGGAAGGACGAAGTCTTAATCGAAGTATAGTTTATAGTGTTCTATGGGGAACTCGATTGAGCTTGCAGCAGTCCAGTAACCATTCCTGGATGCCCCACACTCAATAACGTTCGGGCAGCACCCAACGGAAGCTTTGCTTGCATGATACCATAAGGTCGTTTAGTGCCTCTTACTTATGCATCCAGAATACCAGATTGCAGAGAGAAGCTGATTGCTGCGTTAGAAACCTGGGATCAATTCCCGACAACTACGTCTTTTCATCCAACTCGACTTTTTCTGTTACAGCAAATAAATGTTCGTAATTTAATACTTAAAACATATTGAATATCTGTATGTATAATATGTAAATGAATGTACGTTTATAAAATGAAAAGTGACTATATCGACCCGTCAACAGCCGCAGCTCTGTGTTCCTGTAAATTCTTTTTGGCCGTTCAATCTTTACTGTTGCGAGTATAAGAACGATTCCTCTTCTGGACTGGACTCCGTACAGTGCGCTTGAGGAGTCAGACCTTTGACAAGCTGTAATCTCTTAAATTGCCTAAGGAAGTTAATACCACGATTGCACTTGAATCCATAACCTAATTTCAATATCGAATTTTTTCACGACGCCAGTTCAGTAATGAATACCTCGACTAACAGCACTAAAGACCCAATTTTTTACTTCAATTTTTCCCTGTGCACAAAGAGTCATTATACTCGTAGCATTAATATTTGCATGTTCGTTTTATACTTTTTTTATTCCTAAATGCAAAAATATAAAAGTGTAAAAGTTTATAAAAAAATGTACCAGAAATAAAACTGAAGAAATTGAATTACAAATTCAAAAAAAGTATTTATTCCCAAGTACCACCCCTTATACTTGTTTCTATGTCAAAATAAATTAATTCTGTTTCAACAGATATCCATGGATTTGTGCATAAGAACATCAGGAAACACATCTGGTTTAAATAGAAATTGGATTTTCCGTTTTATGTATCACCAACCGCGGATTTGTATGTCTGTAAAATCCACGCTTCTCGGGATTCTCTATTTTTATTACCTTTTATTCCTCTCTACTTGTTCTCGGAGTAATAAAATATGAATAGAAATCTATCTTCACTTTGTAGCGGTAAAATATGAATTACTTTTTAAAAATAGAACATTTTTTTTATTCAGATGCCAAATGAATATTTAAAATCTTTCAAAAATAAAGCAGAAAATTATTTAGAGAAGAGATAAATATGTTAGATAATTTTGTAACATATTTTTACAAAATTGTTATTGAAATATAAAATTAATTTTTTCTTAAACAAAATATAATAAAAATCAATCTTAAAATGTACAAGCTATAATTTAAGGTCAAAATTAAGTTAGAACAGATTTTTACCAGATAAACTAGTTCTACAATCAGTGAAAATAATATAGAAAGATTTCATGGCTGAAAGCTAATTAGTCTAATATCACGCTAATTCACGCTGTAATTAAGAATACCTACAATATTTTCAGTTTTTCACTTCCAATGGTATTAGACAGTCAACGTCAACGTTTTTAAGGTTAAAGTGCTAAATTATGCATTTCAACTTCATCTCGCAAATTCTAAAAAAATATTGTTTAAGCATCTTGGAGATCGATACTTATGAAATTCCCAATAGATATTTTTTTAAATTTCGCAAATCTTAAAATTGAAAGAATTTAGAATTGCTTTAAAAGAGAGTTTGCAGGGCTAAATTATAAAGTATTAGAGTTACAATAAAAACTTTAGATGAAATTCTACTTTTCTCGCATAATTATACGAGGTGGATTACGTTAATATACCTTGTTTCGTAACAGTTCTAATTAAAACCCAAATTATTAAAATTCTTTGCAGAAAGATCAAATTGAGCCTTTATTAAGTCAGATTTTAAACCCCCCCTAATTAGGCTTTATGAAAGCCTTAGCGACTTTTCACTTCTCAGCGAAAACCCTTTATAGTTTCATTTGATATCCTCCTTAGATTGATCTATTCAAATTCATTACTATAAAAATTGAACTAATTACGCGTTTATCGAAAACCAGAAACACATTTCAACTGAAGAGTCAAAAGCTTACTTCAAGAATAGATACCATACATGATCGATACCGCGTGGAAGTTTAATAATTTTCCGGCTTTGAATTTATGGACCAACCCTAATGGAAATCGACGAGCGAAGATCCGGCGAATCAAAATGGCCGGAGGTCCACGCTCTATATTTTCCACTTTGAACTTTCCTCGGATATCCACTTCTAAAGGGGGCAGAAAAACTTGGCAAATGATTGATAATGCGTTGAGAATTGTCCTCTTGTGAGGGAGAACTATTTAAATCGACCTTAGGTTACTCGGCAAGAAATATGAGAAGAGAATTTACAGCATGAAGTGCTGAACAGGGAGAAAATTGATTGGGGAAAGATTCTGCAAAATTTGCGTAAAGCTGGGACAGAGAGGAATTTGAGGAAACTTTCAAATGCAGTTGAATAAAACGAATTCTAAATATAAAAAATAAGGTAACATAGACTTTTTTAACATAGATTTTTTGAAATTTAATTTTTTAACTGAAAATTTCACTATTCTATTTTTGGTTGAAGATTTATGTATTTTGTTGTGTCAAAAATTAAACTGTTTTATTGAAATTGTTTTTTTGGATAGATAATACGTGCTTTTGGATTAAAAATTCAACTGTCTTCAAAACAATTCGTCTTGTTTGATTGAAAATTCAATTATTTAGTTCAAAACGCAACTGTTTTTGGATGGAGTTTAATCTTTTTTGTTTAAGAATTTGAACAATTGGTTAAAAAATGTATCTTTGTATGTTAAAAGTTCAACTGTTTTGGTTGAAAATTCAATGATTTTGTTGAAAATTCACCCCTTTGTTTGAAATTTCCACTATTTGATTTGAAATTTAGCTGTTTGGTTGTTTTTTGTTTTGTTTGAAAATTGGACTATTTGGTTAAAAATTCATCATTGCAGTTTGAAAATTTAACGATTTTGTGGAAAAGCCATCTTTTTTCGAAAACTCAACCATTTTGTTCATAATTTTTGTTTTTGTTTTTTTGATAAAAAATTCGTCCCTCTTGATTGAAAATTCATTTTTATGGGTAGAAAAGTTCTGGGTTGTAAATGCAACTTTTTGGTAAAAATTAGTTTTCTGTTTGTTTGTTGACAATTCAACTATTTAGTTGAAGAATTATCGTCTTTGCTGAAAATTAATCTATTCGGGTTTAAAAGTAAAATATTTTCTAAAATTCTAAAAATTTATTTTAGTATCACGGAAAAATAATTCATATTGAATCAAGAAAACATCTTTGCAAATACAAACGGTACAATATGTTGTTGATATAAGAAAATATTTACTGTCTCAAGAAACTGTACTAGATTAAAGGAACTGGATTTTCTTCATTAAAGAACATTTTCTTGAGACAAGGCAACTTTTCTTGAATCATGAATATATTGTATTGTCCGTATCCATACCGATATTTTCTTGATACAATGCTAAATTTTTCCATCCATTCATTTTTGTCTATTTAAAACAAAACAAAAATTATTCCCCTCTTATTTTCCTATTTTCGTGAAAAAATCACCCTATTCCCCTATGTTGAGAGCAATTTAGGCTGTGAAATACTACGTTTATATGTTTTGTGTTTTACTTTAATCGTTTATTGAATATGTAATTTAAAAAATATTATACTTAAGAGGTGGGGGTGTATATGTGACGTCACCCTTTTGAGAAACTTTGTGTGATGGTCTGTGACGAAGAAGGAGAGGTGTGGAAAACGTTTTCAAAATAACGTGACGTAGTTTTTAAGCTTTCTTTCACTGGGATCGAATTGTTTAAATTAAAAAGGTGTAGTTTAAATGCTTTTATTGTGTATTTCAATTCTTACGACCCTTCATTATTCTTTTTAGAATAAGGTGATGGTTAGAAATGCGAAAAAGGCTAACAATTCGTCGACCTACACTACTGAAATCCAGGGCTGAATATTTGAAGACCTATCCTAATGGACCGCCCACATGCGAGTAGACTCTGCTGTCCAAAAGTATAACCTAGTAAGTAGCATTTCCGATAGAGGTCAGCGGTCAGTGGTAGTGGCCAGCGACTAACCACACTCCAACTAGCTACCTATTCTAAGGCCTGTACAACTGATAATTTCACTGGTAGACTCCTTCGAGCAATACTACAACTACTGTTTCCTAAATCGTTGACTGTACTCTTGACATATACTACTTAACAATATCTGACTATGTGTATACGTATGCGACTGATCCAGCCTCATATTGTCTGCTTATATTCTGACGTAATCTACTGACATCAAGACTGACTATAAGATAGGCATGTACTATATACAAACTGCTACCCATCAATCCAGGCATACATTGGCTGACTATACTTCGTCTTATACTACTATCCTCAGTAAGGTGGTCCAAAATCACACCTGTTGGAGTTTTTTTTGCCCAAAATAGGCACACATGATCTCTGTTTTTCCTTTTTTTGTCATAAATTATTTTTTATTGTACAAGTTAAATATTTTTGAATATTTTTGAACTAATGTACAATTGCATGAACAAATTATTTTTCTTTAAATAATGTTTTTTTCCTGCTAACTCAATGAAAGGTACTTGTTTGCGTTTAATCGGACAATTAGCCATTGGTAGGAAATCTCATCTTAGTATCAATCATTTTCAAATTGTTTAAAAAAGTAATGATGATTTACTTGTAACTTTTTATTAAAAAAGGTAGAAACCTTTTTTTTTTATTTTTGATTAACTTTAAGGCTTATTATTAAGTATTTGTATCAATCAGACATTACAACCCCATTTTGTAACAAATTCGTATTTATTTGAATATTTTTTGAAACTATTTTTTCCTGACATAAGTGATTGAAATTGATCTTTTTCTGTAATTAATGCGGTAATTTATCATTGTTCAGAGCAAAATTTTCTTTGGAAGCATTATCCAATTGTATAAACAATTTATTAAAGATAAATAGTATATTTTGATGGAAATGCAATACAAAATTATGTTTTTTTTCTTCTAAATTTGATTATGTATGTCGTTTATTGTTAAATATTCAAATGATATAATTCTTTAAATGTTACATTCCAAAAGAAATGGGCTGACTCTGTAGATCGTAGGTTAGGAATATTTGTGTTTGGGTCAACAGACGTCAAAATTATCGATTTTAGGGTTTCGATGGAAAATTTTACTTACTTCAATATATACTCTACTTTGTGACACTATACTTATGTCCCGGAAGTCACCCAAAGTGGACCCAAAGAGGAAAATGGATGCTTTGTTTTCCAACCTAGAGGATTCGCATTGGGCCTAAAATGTCTGAACTTTGACGAACTTTGCGAATTTCTAAGTGAATGGTTTCAAACCTTTCACAAACCCTTCTTTCTGGTCTAGCATCAATAATGGAAATCTATATATTGTCTCTCAGTTGTCGGAAGGACGAAGTCTTAATCGAAGTATAGTTTATAGTGTTCTATGGGGAACTCAATTGAGTTTGCAGCAGTCCAGTAACCATTCCTGGATGTCCCACACGAAAAACCATTTGTATTTTTGTCAAAAAATACAAAAGTAATAATAAAACGGTAGAGTTATTCAATTGAATTATAATCATCGTATACTCACTTTTATACTTTTTTATGAAAACATTTGTAATTTTCTGACAAAACACAAAAATAATCCAATTTCTTTGTGTTGTAACTTGTTGAATGAAAATAAAAAAGGGAAAAACAAAGCTTATATGTGTCAATTTTGCGCAAAATTATGAATTTCAGTTTTTTGTACCACTGTGCGTTCATGTCCTTGCGAAATGACAAAACTTCTCACATGTTGTGAAAGGCTATATTACAGGAATACCTGAGTTTCTCTAATTATTGATTTTTGAGAACAAAGACAAAAAAATAATTTCTTATTTAACTAAGATAATATTTCACATATTTTGAAGAAGAGAATTTGGTGTGAAAACCATATGTCAAAGTTGCATGGTTCGTGTAAGATTTTCCTCAAGAAGATATATGTATTTTTCATTTTTTTATGTGTTTCTACTTACGCCAAATACGATCCTTTGGTAGCTGGAAGAAATTCTTCTCGATCTAATGCACCTGCATCGTCTCCTATTTCGAAACTGACACTAAAGTACTCGCTGCTGGATACCTAAAACGGAAAATAAACAAACATGGTTAGAAATCACAGTGGCAATTTAAGGCAAAGTGCAATTAAAGTCTTATTTAATGAACGGAAATCATAGATCCCAATGAGATCGTAAACATTTAAATGCTACTAAAGGTGCCCAAGTTTCTGCATTTTACGGTTTCAGATTCCGTTTACGTTCAAAAGTTTTTGCACTTTTAGATATGTAATCTGTTAGATATCTAACTGATGCTTCAACATACGTTTTCGCTGTAGTTCAACAATTTATTTCAAAATTGAAAGATAAATATTAATAATAGAGGCTCACAATATTCCATCATTTGTATGTACCTAATTACAAGATCCTTCGTAACATAATCATGTGTAACAGAATTGGTGTAATCAAGCTTGGATCGCATTGTGTTAAGTTACAAAGCTTCTGATTGAACAGCTGCCTAAAGACGAACTTCCTGCCACAATGCGTCTAGATATGAACAATTGTTTCAAAGAGCAAGCAACTTGAAATTCCAATAGCAAACAAAGCAAATCGCATCAATTTCGGAACTTTAGAGATAAACTAAATCCATATATTCTCCAAACAATACTTTTCAGTAAATTCTACTATATTTTTTATTCTACTATCATCTTACCAATTTTCTTCAAACTTAGTCACACAACTCAAGTTTGAAGGTCGGGATTACAAAAAATTATATTCCTCTTATTAGAATTTACCGACATTTGAGACATTCGAGAGTCCCTGTCCGTGTTAAATTTAGAAATTTTATGTCAATTTGGGCAAATAGACGAAATATTTCGAATAATGTTGAAAAATATTATGGCATTCTTAAGCAACATTTAAGAAGTTCTATCATTTAGCACGATTCTATATTTCGAAATATCACATCATATTGACTAACTAGTAAAATTAATCCATTTCTCTTTAACTACACATTTTTAACAATTTTGCTTAAAAAGTGTAAAAAATTTCGTGGAATTGAAAATATTATTAAATTTAAATTCTTGCTGGATACAATTAAATTGAAAAAATACCTTGTAATGAAATCTTCTTATATTCTCAATTTAGCTTTAAAAGCTCGAAAATTGAAAAATTATTTTAAGTACTATTATTATTCCGCTATTTATATAAAAACTATCACTAATACTTCATTCTTTAAAAGAAGCGCTTTGCTCGTAAATTGAAAGCTCTGCAAGTTTAAATTTTATTGCTTATTTTATTTTCATTCAAAAAACTAGCACAAACATGAATGAATTTTAAACAGGCAAGTTTCGCGGCGGAATAAATTGTATTTTGACAGTTTTCCATTATTGGTTCTCAGATGGATTTAATATATTATTTTTCATCGGTGAATTTGACAGCCCGACTATTGCTGATTTTGCAATAAACGTTAAGAGCTCGGTAAATCAAATACGAAATATCCGTAAAAAGCACCCTGCAAATGGGGTTAGGCTGTGAATACAATATATATCATTTACTTATATGAAGCTTACAAGTACTCCTCTTTGAATTAATTTAATCCTCGTTTTTATTGGGTTTGAAGTTTAACTCATTTTTATTGCACATCAAAGTTGCAAGTGCTCTCTTCAAATAAATCTAAAAAACAAAACCCCAGCAGGAAAATAAACATTCAGGTTACTATAAAGAAAAGTTTATTATTGACTTATAGGGTAAGAGCACCAATTCTTGGCACCCCCGATTGTTGGCACCCTTCACTTATTTCATAGATAATACATGTTTTTAGCATGTTTTGCCTCAATTTATTTAATTCTACTACCAGTTCTACATATAATGCATATATCAATTATTCGGTGCAATGAAGTATGTAGATAAAAATTAATGATATAATATGGAAAAACTCTATGATAAATTCACAAAAGATAAACATCAGGGTAAAGTCGTTAATATAAATAAATCCTCTAGTTATCAATCCTGATAAAAAGCAATATAGAGGCCAATATGTTTTTAATGAGGCAGTTACTGCTAGAAATCATATACAATAATTCCTACCAGAGTATATTTTAAATCCTTAATTATTTGAATCATTACCCAGGCGGAAATATTATATATAGTTTATATATAGTGTGAAGTATTATGTATAATATTCATTTGCTTCATATACAGAATGTATAAAACAAATGAATATTATATATAATAGGGGAAACCACCCTACAGTAGATAGCAAAAAATTCAACAGCGTTTTAACTGCATCAGTTTCCAAGAAGAAAGTAAGGTTATCGTTTTTAAATACAGCTTACATATTCAATTGAGTATTCTTATAAAAAAAATCTCACGAAATTAATCCATTAGCTGTTTTAAACATTTTTATTAGACTTGGTGAAGGGTACGATTTTGACACCTCTGTCCATCAATAGATAATCGTTTTTGGTATTGCTCCTGGGCATGATAAAATACTCAATCCTCGATAATTATAATTTATCATTAGTATACTTACAATTAAAATCAGTTTATTGAGTAAATAATAGTTTAAACCATGATTATTTTACAAAAATCACAAAAGTTTAAATTATTGACATTTTTTTTATCTCTCATATTCCGTGAGATTGGTACGATTGGTACGAGATGTTTAATCTTCATTCCATTTAACCTGACTTGCGATGACAGAAAAGTGCAGAATTTTTACATACCTTAATCCCAAAAATGATATCTTTTCCGAAGGACTCCTTAAAACACAACTAAATATTATGTGATTTTTAATAAATAATAATTTACACTATTTACTTGGTTTATTATTTACAATAACTTAAATTTAAAAACGTCACGAATCAAAATAAACAAACAAACACAACCTTTAACTTAAAACAACTGCGAGACAGTCGCAGAGCTGCCAATTTTGATAGCGACATTTTTCGTAATTTTGCGATTATCTACTGTTGGTTATCTACTGTTGGAAAATGTAATGTCCGATAAAAAGTCCTTAAATATTTACCAATATTAAAGAAAGAACACTTTGTATCAATAAATATTGTTCATTAAACTTCAAGCTTTGATTCTAATATATGACCATGCCATAAAAATGTTTCATTAAGTTAAAAAGTATGAATGAACAAGAGGCGAAATTTTTTTTCCATGTTAAAAATTAATTTTTTGCTCTCACACATTAATTAATTATAAAATTTCAATGAAACTTCGTCAGAACATACAACATCCTTGCTGGAATGTTATACTATCAAAAGTAAAGGACATTTTTTGTCAGTTTTCTAGTTAATTAAGATTATCTACTGTAAATCATTATCTACTGTAGGGTGGTTTCCCCTATTCATAATAATGAAGATGACTACGTTATTCCTAATGTTGAATCCAAATTTCTGTCTGAAAATAGAAATGCTATATACCATCAGTTATTCTTAAATTTTGAGTGAATGAATTGGAACGGTAATCGGGGTCACTTGGAGTCATTAGCGAAAATAGACCCCGCGCTCCAGGAAACCGGAGGAGTGAGCGCGTCGAGAGAGGTAATCAGTACGCGTGAGGAGTAAGAGTCCCCTGGAAGGGGAAGGTGGTCCAGGTAGCTCGCGCTCGTTTGGGCTGCACCCTTTTAAATATCTCAGGTAGGCCGGCCTTCTAAGATATAATCCCAGGCGAGAACAAGCAAGCAAGGGGTAGCGCGCTAAATGCAATAGTGGGAGTATGCTACCCAGGTCAGCGGGTGCGAGTCGGAAATCGGCCCATGGGACACATCTGTTTAGCATTAAGCTGGAAAGTGGACAGCCACAGCACGCCGAAGAATCGAGTTCTCCGGTACCTGCGTTTTTTTCTTATAGAGTTGTTTTATGAGTACGGCCTCTTGACATTTTTCCATGTAAACATACAGCAGAAAAATATCGAAATTTTCGAATTTAGGGAGAAAGGGTCTTTGGAAAGTACTTTTCCATCATCAGTCTGTACCAAACCCGAAATTCTGGAGTAGTTTGTTTTGTCCAAAATTCATTTTTCAAAACTGAAGGTTTGTTGTCAGTGACAGGGGTTGTTTTTTTCAAAATTTGATTTTGGGTATTTCAAGAATTGATTTTTTTGTATTTAAATATCTTGGGATAACTACTCTATATGAAAGTAAATTTTTCAATTTCAAAGTACTTCAATTAATAAACTTCATTTTCCATGCATTAACTTTAATGATTAAAAATTTATAATATTTTTTCTTTCCAGCTGTAAAACATTTTATGTATAATTTTTATACCTATATATTAATTTTATTATAAATAGAATTATATATATATATATATATATTTCGGTTATATAATAATAATATTATATATAATAAATAAATAAATATAATAAATGATATAATATAATAAATAAATATAAATACTATAATAAAT
>JAABKJ010012377.1:0-10536 GCA_011634705.1 Andricus grossulariae
ATAAGAACAACATAACCTGAAACTTCAGTTTCAGGTCAGCCCTGAAGAAGTGAACTGCAATGTTCACGAAACGTCGGGAACTTTCGTAGTTTTGCATACGATTGAAACCCGAAAAAGCTTTGAATTTTAAATTTATCATAATGAATCATCGTGAAGGCATGAAATCTATTATTATAATATTTGATAATATAGAATATATATAGCTTACCTTCTTTCTTAATGGAGCTAAAAATATGCGCTACGTCGATTGGGTTGCAAGTACAATTCCTGAGTACTGATTGTATTGCATATTTTAATTCATACAATGCAAACCAGTACCCAGGTCTCGTAACACCACCTGTTTTACCCTCTTCCACGGAAAAGGTCAACAGTATATCGCATAGCGAAGCTCAACATTCATGAAACTCGAAAGTTTCTTTTTTAAAAATGGATTCAAATTAAAAGAAGTTTCAAAATAAATGAAAATTGCTTTTAAGCAACATTCAATCTATACAATAACTCATCTCTTTTGGTTGAGGATTCAATTACTTTACAACACAATCTAATAACTTTTCAGTAAAACTTTCCCAAGCCCATGGAAGTTATTTCGAAAATCCCAAACCGTGATTTTTCCCATGTATGGGTAAAAAGTCGTTGACTCCTGAAGGTAATTCTTGGACTATAGCATATAGGTATCTTTCTGAATAACCGTGGCTCGTGCATAATTGTAAGACAAGTTTTTGGACCCTGGAAGAGGTCAAAGTTGTAATATTCAAGGTTTTTACGATTCTTTGTTCCACATTAACTGACTTCACTTTTTGCACTATGTAAGAAAAAATTGTGTACAATGATTATAATCAGTTAGTGCGATTATACACAAATGTACCTTCGGAAAAAGGTCAAGAACATTGAAAAATATCAATTATTTCATATGTCATGTAAGATTTCCGAAAAATACAATGCGAAATATGTATACAAGAATTGACAAAATTACTTCATTCTGGGCTTGTATGCATTTAAAAAACTGGACGCAATCCTTTTCCATCAACGTGACATTGTTTTGAATAATTATTGTAATGTTTTTTGAAAAAAATCGCGTCCAGCTTTTAAAAAATGCTATTTCTCGTTTTAGCTACGACTGAGAACTTATGATAGGAAGAAAGTGACACGTGTTGGTGTTCACCGGTTATACGTGCTTCACCAAGCCTTTCTAAATTGAGGGAAAAAACTAAAGGCCGAGTAACCCATAAAGCAATTGGCTACCAACATGTGGCTCCCGATTCAAAATTTCTTTCCCATAAATTCTTAATGCTCAAAAGTGACCGTTGGCTGGAAAGGGGTGCGACGGAATGAAAATAAAAATGTAGGCGTGAGAAATGTAAATTTGAATATTCATGTATAAGTTTTAGATTCTCACAATATCATTGGCACTTTTGTGAATATTTTCTACCACAAAATAGAATTTCCAACCAAAAATGCAGTAGTCCCATTTTCATCTAAAAAATTTTGTTCCATTTTCAACTAAAAAATAAAAAAATGAAAGTGAAAAGAGATCAATTTTCAAACAAAAATTAGAAAGTTATATTTTCAGTATAAAAACGACTGTTTATCAATCTAATCGAATTGGGAAGTTGTTACTTGAATTTTTAACTCTAAATATAAATTTTCAACTAAAAATGGAAAAGTTAAATTTTCAGTGAAAAAAGGAATTTTCATCAAAGTACATGAGTATTTGAACAAATAGGCAAATTTTCAGTAAAAGACTGAATTCTTATCAAAATACAGTCGAACTCAGATTCAAGTTTCCCGAATTTACGGATTCCGAGAATTGACGCCGCGCCGCGGGTAGGATTGTCAGGAGCTGCTCGGGGTGTGTTTACCGCTTCCGAGAATTAACGCCGCGCCGCGAGTAGGCTTGTCAGGAGCTGCGCGGGGTGTGCGAGGTTCACGAAGGCGTGACAAAATGTAGCTAAATCCGGTTTAGTTAGGGTAGGTCAGGTCCAAGGACAGCCCCAAAACCGACGTTAAATCCGAGTTCGACTGTACATGAATTTTTAACCAAATTGTTGAATTTTTAACTCGAAAAGATAAATTTTTAACTAAAAATGGAAAATTTTAATTTTCAGTAGAAAACGAATTTTTATTAAAGTTCATGAAGTTTTAAACAAACAGCTGAATTTTCAACACGAAAAGATAAATTTTAAACCACAAATGAAGAAATTAAATTTTCAGCACAGAAACACGAATTTTCGTCCAAATACATGAATTTTTAAACAAGTAAATGAATTTTCAACTCCAAAAGATACATTTTCAACTAAAACTGGAAAAGTTAAATTTTCACGAAAAAAACGAATATTCCTCAAAATACATGAATTTTCAAACAAATATTTAAATCTTCAGCTCAAAGAGATCAATTTTCAACCAATAATAGAAAAGCTAAATTATTAGTATATAAAAAATCGTACCTTCTTCCGTGCTTCTCTCTCCCTATCCCTCCCTGTCGCCGCTACTCGGCTACACCTGTCTTCCCACCCTGCTCCTTACGCTAAGCAACCTAACCTCTCATTCTACCCCAAATATTCTTAAACTCTCAATACATCACACATATCTTCACTTTAAGTCTTTTTAACACACAGTCTCTCACTCATAAACCTCTCTAACACACTCCTCCCACCAACTCACCTCAAATTCCACTGCAAATTTACTACAATTAGCACTATTCAATTACCGCTACCTAACACTTTCATGCCGGAAACGGAATTCTTACTGCCCCAGTCCTAAACAACTTTTTAGGCCCGAAAAGGGACAATTCTGTGAATCGCTCAATAAAGGTAGCCGCTTAAGCCCCCGTCTTCTTGGCTACGCCCACACGCACCATTCATACTAGCTTTAGAGAATTTCTCAATGGTCGCACTTCTTCCGTGTTAGTTATCGCAGGTCTCGAGAACGGTGCATATTTAGATAAAAAATGTGTTTTCGACAAAAATGAATTTTTCTGTGAAAATAGAGAAATTCGTGAATTAACTTAACTCTTGAAATAAATTCTTGAACTATAAGTATAAAATTCAACTAGAACTATTTACCGATTCATTTCTCCTTCAATCTGTTTATTAAATTAATTTTTTTGCATTTCGAAGTGCAAGGATGCAGAAAGGGTGAAGAGAATTGCAAAGAATTGTATCATATGGTAAGTGATATTTTATTTTTATTGCTTATTTTTTATCTTATAACTGTTTTGTGACCACTCAGACATAACACTCTTGTGAGTAATTTATTTGTCTTGTATTTCAAAATTTAACTGCTTTGTTTATAATTCGTCTTTTTGGGTTGGAAATTCAACAATTTTGGCTGAAAATCCTGGTTGAAAATACAACTAGTTGTTTAAAAATTCATGTATTTTCATACAAATTCATGTTTTATTGAAAATACAACTTTTCTATTTTTGGTTGAAAATTTATCTTTTCGAGTTAAAAATTCAACTATTTGTTCAAAAATTCATGTATTTGGATGAAAATTTAACTATTTGTTCTTCTTATTCATTCATAATGTGTCCCCTAAGGGTTTACATGACTTCCATTTCTACAATACTTCCGTCTACATATTCTATAAAACCTTATCCTCACTATTTACAGTTATTTACACCTATTTACAGAAAATCTTATATTTAGAACCTTATTTCTATTTTTGACGATACCACAATTTAAAACGTGTTAGCGAACGAGTGAGCGAGTGATCGAAAGCGAGAGTGTGTGTGTGTGTGTGAGAGAGAGAGAGAGAGATACCGCAAATGCATCTCAATCTACTTATGCTATTACATAACCATTCCTTACCAAATCTTTACACTTCTAGTCTAAGCGACTTCCGTTTTCTTTTTCCTTCACTTCTCTTGTACCTCCATTTTGCCGCTTTTTTACATCCATTCTTTCAATCTTTCTCATTCGCTCCCCTAGCACCCTCTAACTCGTTCATCTACTTTTCCCCCAAACCATCCTCCCCAAAAATCTTCACCACATTCTCTTGCCAGCTTCCTTTATCTTCCATTTCTCTCCTGCATCCTTCCCATACATACTCTCATGTCTCCTCTTCTCATTCACAGATTCTGCACTTCCTGTTCTCTTTCTTTTCCCAATGCATACCTGCCCTTAGCTCGTTTCCCAATCTAAATCTTGCTATTCTGGTCCATCTTTCCTCTCCCTATCCCTTTTCTAAATACTTTGGTACTTCTTCCTTTTTTATCATCTTATACCATTTATTACGTTTTGATTCACCAATCATCCCCCATTCTTCTATAAATTGTCTTTCCCTTTCCTTTTCTTCCACTTCTTTTTCGTTTACTCCAGTCCCGTCTTCTATATTTCTAGCCTTGAAGAACTCCCTCCTTTCTTCTTCCCATCTCGTTAATTCCATCGCGCTCCCTCTTCTTTCCGCTACCTCCATTAAACACTTTATCTCCAACTCCCCTCCCTTTCCCTCCCTCAGCTTCGCCTCAAAACTCCATGCCCTCTTTCCCGCTCTAGTACTTAATTTGTCCATTTGCGCTTCTTCGCTCACCATATATTCGTCCACCTTATATACCTTACTTGTAAACTCTCAATCTCTTTTCCTTTTATCTATCCCCATATCTCTGTTCCATAACCTAATACCAGCCATATCAGCGTATCAAATAACCACATTCTCCTTCTCCAATTTTTTCCCCTTATTTTTCCTATTCCCAATATCTGTTTCATTACCCCTGTTGCTTTGTTGGTCCTTTCTCTTATAGGAGATCTATGATCTCCATTTGTTTGCAAGGTATATCCCAAATACTTAAACTCTTCTACTTCTTCTAATTTTATTCCCTTCCATCTCCCAGTCCATTCTTTCTTTCTTCCCTCTCCTTTTCTAAACCTCATCATCTTTGTATTTTCTATATTTAAATTAAACTTTTTCTCATCTACGAATTTCTGTAGTCCTGTAATCAAGCCCACCATCCCTTCTTCATCCTCTGCCATCAAGACTATATCGTCTGCATATGCCAGTGTATATATCTTTTCGTTCCCTATCCTAACTCCTCCCCACCCTTTTTCCTTCATTTCTCCTCCCAAGTCTGATATTAATATATTAAATGAAAATAGGCATAGAGGACATCCTTGCTTTACTCCTCTCACCAACCAGAAGCTATCTCTTACTTTTTCTTCTACCTTTACCTTGCTTTTTGTCGCTCTAAAAATTTCTAATACTCTCTTTATTAGTCCTTCTCGTATCCCCTTTTTCACGAAAACTTTTTCTATCTCGCCTCGGTCTAATGAGTCAAACGCCGCCTTCAAGTCCTCGAACATTGCTATCATTGCCCTTTACTCCCTTTTAATCCTCTTATTTACTAGATAGTTCAGAACATATATATTGTCCATCACCCTTATCCGTTTTCTAAACCCCATCTGATTCGGTGGCTCTATCTTTTTTCCACATCTTCTTCTTTTAACCTCTCCGATAAAACTGTCACATATACTTTATACAGTGTAGGCATTAGTATCACTCCTCTATGATCCTTAACCTCCTTCCTTTTGCCTTTCTTCACTATTTTTATCACTATGCCTTCTTTCCGTAACTCTAGCCACCCTTCTCCTCTCCATACTCTATTGCACATTATCCATGCCCATTCCTCTAATTCTGTCCCTCCATATTTCCAGACTTCATTTGGAATCTCATACACCCCAGGACCCTTTCCGTCTTTCATCATCCCTAATACCTTGACAATTTCCTCCCTTGTAATGTCCTCCTTCTTATCTGTTTCCCTGCCATCTTCTACTCCTTTCCTAAATTTTATGTCTACCCCTCCTAGCAAATCCATAAAATATTTTTTTTCATTCTACCATTTCAATATCCTGGTTTACTCTTTTTCTTTTTTTTTCTCTCCCTGTTTACTACTTTCCAAACCTCTTCTTCCGTCCTAGTCTTCTCCGCCTCTTCCTCAAACCTTTCATTATCCTCTTTGTTTTGAGCACACAACTCAGTATGCTCTTTCTTTTTTTTCTCCTCTATTCTTCTCTACTACTTGTCTCCATTTTCTTAATTCCTTTGTGACCTCCTTCTTTTTCTTTTTACATTCCTCACCCCATCCAATTCTATCCCCTCCTTTACTAACTTCTTTTTTGCTTGTACTTTCTAATCCTCTTTTTATTTCTCCTATCACTATTTCCATCTCCTACTCCACTATCCTTTCTCTCCAATCCTGCTATATTCCAGTAACATATCCTCCACTCTTCCCTCCCTTTGTTTCTCGTCTCTCTTTGCTTCTTACTATTTCCTATTTTCCTATCTCCCGTTTCTTTCTCTCCCAGTTTCCCGACACTTCATTTCTTACTATCTCTTCCCTTTCTTCATTCCAATCCCACCACGCTTCTTCCAGCTGTATTCTGCCATACTTAACCCACGTTCTTTTTCCCTTACTTCTTTCCTCTTCCGCTATTTGCCTTAACTTATACTGCATATTCCTTTCTACCCATGTCAAATTATCCTCTATTCTCTCAGAGTTTCCATATAATAACCTCTTCTTTATCATCACTCCCCTCTTATGTTCCCATTTCTTTAGTTTCACTAGTACCATTTTTTCTCCTCTTCTCTTTTCCTTTCCTACACTTCGAATTTCCTCTATCTCTACTTTAGCATCTATCCGTTTTAACACATTTCCCACTCCTTCCTTCAATTCCTTCCCTTCTAATCTTAGACCCTTTATCACTATGTTTCTTTTTCTTTCATCTCTTTCTTTCCTTTCTAATCTTCTTTCTATTACCCTTATCCTTTCCCACTCAATATTCCCACTCTCCCCTACATCGAACTCCCGTTTTGATTTTTCGATCTTCACTATCTTACTTTCTAACTGTTGCAATTGCTGATCACGGTTGTCGCTGCGCCAGGTAAGTATGCTTTGCTTCGCGTCGACTGCTTTCTCAAACAGTCGACGCGTCATTTCTGTTTCGAGAGAGGTGGCACGTCGTGCCCTGGCAAATTTCTCATAAACTACCAGCTCAGATTGGCAAGAAACTGTATCGTGGTGCATATTATACTACACTTACCTGATTTCTCAAAAAAATTTTGTAGATTTTGATTTCTATAATTTCTATAATCTTCTATGAAAACGACGGAAAGAAATCTTTGAGATGACTATAACAATAATAAATATATTTTCCAAAAACGTGTGTAAAATTATTCAAAATATTGTGTTAGCTTATAAAAAATTTTAGAGCAAAATATCTTCCTGCACATACGGTAATACTTCAAGAGTTTTTAGAAAATTTACCTAATCTACGTGGAAATAAAAAATTATTTTTGGAACGATTTCCTACATTCAGCAGGAATCATTCAATTCCCCAAATTGTAGGGAATATTTCCAAACTTTGGTATAAGTTACCATAAGTTTTAAGAAATTTCCCCAAAAATTGTAGGTATTATCTAATTTCTTAAAGTTTAGGGAATTTTCCCTAATTTTTTAATGAATTATAAAAACTTTTAGGGAAATTTCCACAAATCTTGGGGAAATGATTTTCCCCAATGATAATGTGGATTTTTCCCCACTAAAAAGTGGGAAAGATTCCCGAAATTGTTTACAGTGTATTTTTACAAATATGCCAAATGCCACCGAAGCTGGAAATTATTTACACTTCTCATGATTTTCGGAAAATAATACATTGCTTCCGAAGGCATGACAGGAATTAATGCTCTAAAAATGTTTTGGGTGCTTTTTAAAACAGGGAAGAGAACAGACAAGGTCTCATAGCTTTATAAGAATAATACGTCACTTCCAGTTGCATAATTGAAGTTTAAGTTTCACAAGTTCTTTCGGTGGTTTCTCGATTAGCAAAGACAAGAGAAAAGTCATTATTTTGACGATAAGCTCTTGCCTATTTTAAAAAATTGGCCAAATACCACTGAAGCTGGGAATTATCTACACTTCTGACGATTTTCAGAAAATAATGCATTGCTTCTTGTGGTATGATTCTTATCTATTCTCGTAAAGAGGACAAAAATCACTCAAGTTACTAATTATTAAAACTTCTCCTCGCTTTGTATAGATAATAATGTATCACTTCATCTCGCGTGATTAAAATTTATGTTTTAAAAGTTGTTTGAGTAGTTTTTCGGTTAGAAATACAAACAAAGAAGGTTTTGAATTGACCATAAATTCTTATTTATTATTTAAAACAGGCCAAAGCAGATTTGCGAATTATTGAAACGTACACCTCGTTTTCAGAAAATAATTCATCACTTCCAGTCGCAGTTTTGACATTTATATTTTTAAAGTTTCTTGGATATTTTTTTAATAAGTGAAGGAAATAGAGAAATCTTTACTTTGACGATAGACTCTCATCAATTAAAAAGAAGGCTGAAAGTCAGCAACATTTCAAATTAATGAAATTTCTCCTTTCTGAAGATAATGCATTACTTCCGGTGGCGTGATTGGACTATATGCTTGAAAGATTTTTTGGGTAGTTTTTCTGTCAAAGAAGGTAAAAAGGGAGTCTAATTGTGACGTTATATACTCAAGTGCTTTTAAAAAAGTCGATCACGCGATTAAAGTGAGAGTTTCAAAACTTTTTAGCGTAGTATTTTTTATTTCCGAATCCAAGGATGTGAATCTAGTTCAGACAGTAAAGACTCGCGTGGATTTAAAAAATGTCTAGTTGATTATACGTTGCGCACTTATAATTATTTTATGAAATAAGAAACCAAAATCTATAACGCGATTAAAACTTCGATTAAAACATCGATAGTTAAAACTGCACCCCACGAAAGAGTAAGTTCGAAACTTTTCGTACATGCGTATATCAGTGAGGTACGATTAATTGGCCAATTACAATTGAATTATAATTAAAATAATGAAATCAAAGAATTAAATATAACTTAATTGTTTTCGAGAAATTAAGAGAATTCTGAAGAATTCGCAAAACAAAACAGAATTCCCATAGTTTAAAAGAATTCACAGAATTCAAAATAATTTATAGAAGTTTAAAAGAATTACGTAAGAGAATACAAAAAAAATCAGAAAAAGTAAAAGATTTCCGCAAATTTAAAAGAGTTAAGAAAATTTAAAACAATTCAGACAATTCGAAAGAATTCAGAGAATTTATAAGAATACAGAGTATTTAGAAGAATTCAGAGAATTCAGGCAAATTAAGATAATTCAGAAGAGTTTACAGAATTAAGAACAATTCAGAAAATTCAGAACAATTCAGAGAATTCAAAAAAATCTACAGAACACAAAAGAATTTAAAGAGTTCAAAAGAATTCACAAAATTCAAAATAATTTAAAGAGTTTTAAAAGAATTATGTAAGACAGTAAAAAAGAATTCAAAAGATTACCGTGAATTCAAAAGATCTCAGAAAATTTAAAAGAATTTAGACAGTTCAAAAGAATTTAGAGAATTTAGAAGAATACAGAGAATTCAGAAGACTTCAGAGAATTCAGAAAATTAAGAGAATTGAGAAGAATTCAGAGAATTCAAAAGAATTAAGAAAATTCAGAAGAATTCTGAGAATTAAGGAGAATTCAGAGAATACAAAAGGCTTGGAGAAATTTAAAATTATTCATGGTGTGTTGTAAAGATTTCAAGAAATATTTGAAACCTCTTCTTAAGAAATTTAAGAATTCGTTCGAAATCTCAGAATTTTTTTGAATTCTTAGAATTCGTTTGAATTCTCAAAATTCGTTTGAATTCTCACAATTCGTTTGAATTCTCAGAATTCGTATGAGTTCTAAGAACTCGTTTGTATTCTACAGAATTGAAATTACTCGAAGGAAGTGAAGATAATTCAACGTGTATTCTAAGGGAAAATATATTTTCTAAGATTTACTATCTCTCGTCGCTCAGTTGCCGTGTGAAGTTACACCACTGTCATTCACAACCTCCTGTAAATTTGAAATTACACGGCTTCAGCTTTTTTGCGCATACACTCTTATCAATTACACATGCACTTTCGTCAATATAACGCGAGCTTCTAATTGGTTAATCTTCAATTGTTAATTACTCAATAGTTATTAACTTTACAACAAATTTTTTAATTATTTTTGACTTTTTTTTCTTTAGGAATTCAAAAATATAAAAATGTGCCTTGAGTACTGGGACACCCTATATATATATACTGTCACTGCTCTCGTGAAAAGAGAGACCAACTTAAGACTACAGTATAGGCAGGTATAGGCCTGTCTTGAAGTGGTCTTAAATTGATCTTTTCTGGTCCCCAGAAGACCACAGCCCTTTTGTCCCAGCCAGCTATCCTTATTTCAGAGAGAGAGAGAGTTGCGTCTATTTCAATGCCCTAAAAATGATGCAGGTGTAGGCTGAAGGGTGCATACCAGAAAAAGACCAAATTTTGTTTGAAACTGGTCTTAAAGTGATGTTAAATTGGTATTTCTTTTCACGAAGGTGTTTAGAGTACTCCGCGCACCCATGTATTTCACGGTAATGCAAATACATACCCTTCTAGAAATAATCAATTGAATACGATTCAGAACGATTCACAGTTGTCAAAATTTCAATCGTTTTCAATCGTTCCTAATCGGTGTACCATTTGTTAATC
>JAABKJ010012378.1:0-10536 GCA_011634705.1 Andricus grossulariae
CCTTTTTATGTAAAATTGGCATAATTAAAATAAAAGCAGGTCATAACGATGAAGCTTATTAAGAGAGTATTTGCCGGTGAAGCGCGAGATCCAACAGGTGCGCGCCCTAGGCGCGCTCAAACTTGCGAGCGAAGTGAGCCGCGCGCGAAGCGCTCGACGAGAATGTGCCCGCCAAGCGGACAGATTTTTTTATCTCTGTTTAAAAGTTCAACGTCAGACTTACAAAGGTACATTTTCAAAGTACATAACCTCAAATATTTTGACATTTAATTCCGAATTCAATTTTCGAATTTTCGATTGCAGCGCTTTCGCGGAATAGAGAAACAATTTTGAAAAAACTCATATAGAACCCCATGGATACAAAATATGTGTTGATACATTAATTCTGCCGAGGCTTCAATTGTTTATATAATTGCGAATAATCTTCAACAAAAAAGTATTGCTCTCAATATTCTTTAATGGTGTCACTAATTGCAGAAGAGAATAACTTTTCACGATTTACAAGGAAGAAAATTGTTGAAATGAATTAAAATTGTTTAGAAAATTGATAAATATTCTCAGGAAAAATATTACTTTTAGCATCCGTTAATTGTGTCATTAATTCATAAAAATAATAGCTTTTCACGCTTTACAGGGAAGTTTGTTTGAAAAAAATTAAAATTATATAAATAATTACCAAATATCCTATATACTTGGGTACAATAAAAGCGGATTATGAAGTAAAAATTGAAAGCTATTGGGTGAAAATTATTCCTTGAACTTTCCTTAAGAGGTGACTATATTTTAATTAACAAAAAGTTTATAACAAGTACTTATTTTTTCCATTTTTTCGGAAACCAAGATTTTCCTATTTAAAACACCATGTTAATTTCAATGTCACGGGTTAACGTTGCAAAAAAAGAAATTACGGATTTTGTTTTTCTGGAAAAGGAACAAATTGGAAATTACCCTAGTCTACATATCAAGAGGTCGTTCATTGTAAGGTACGATATTTTTCGTCGACTAGTTTTAGATTTTATTGATCGAAGAAGTCTCTCTAGATGGTTCTATTAACACATACGAATTAAAACGTATCTACAATGGGGTGGTCCAAAAAAATTATTTTCCTGATTTTTTGGTCTCACCCCCTTATTTCGTGTCTTTTGGTAGAAAAAATTTTCTGAAATTTTTGAGATTTAAAACAAAAGTTCAGAGGTAGGACACGACCTTTGAAGTTACCCAAAGTGTTAAAAATTCAGTAAGTCTTCAAATTTTGAGTGGAATCGTAAAAACTTTACAAAAATGATGTAAAACTATCATGTGAGCAGTGCGGAGCCTGAAAATTCTTTTTTTGAATTAAACTTACCCCTAACTTTGCGAAAACTCACGTCTTATGACACTTAAACGTAATTTTGAAGTGTGTTTTCTCAATTTTATGGATGTGAAATACAAATTTAGAGTGTGAATTATGTAAGAATTTTGTATCATAATAACATGGAAAGAATTACTCTTAAAATTAAGATTTTCCATTTAATTTATAGTCAATAGCTTTTAACTTTCAACAGGTAAAAATTCAAAGCTTGGTAACTAGAGAGCACTATTAGCTTGAATCATACGTTGAAAAAGAATACACGATCGTATAACATTTTAAATTTTTTGTCGTCAGCTGATTGTATAGAAATTTGGTCTTTAGTGTGATTTAATATCATGAATACCAGTTTCTTTCTGTCAGCCTAAAATGTAATGTTTAATGCAAAAAACGTTTACTGATTTAATAACTGAAAGTGAAAAACTTTTTGGATCTCAATTACCCTCAAATAAAGAGGTTTTAAATCTGTTTGTGTATCATTATTTTCATTTAAAGAAAGTGATTCAAATGAGTGCAAGATACGTCAACATTTTTGGGATAGAGCTCGAATTCCAACCCGACAAGAGCAGCATTCTGTTACAAAAGTAAAAAAGTTGCATGAAACATGGCATGAATTGAAAAAACTTCACGTGAGGAGACCTAATTTACAGAAGGAACCAAATTTTATTGATTCTGCAGATGATTTGTTCGAGATTGCTTATGCTAATGCAGTGGGAATGATGAGGGCCCACGAAGACAAAGATTTTCATCTGGCAGAAAAAGAAAAAGGGAGGCGTGGAACTATAATCAAAGTCGAATGATGAAAATGACCAATTGTCTGTTACTTCATCGTTCATAGAAGCAGAGTGTGAAACGGATGATTTGGATGAAAGTGTAGACAGCCAGAATGAGGTAAGTACTTTATTGCAATTTCATGGAAATTGTTAAAATTGCTTTAATATTAAATACAATTTTCGTAGCAAACGAGTGACAGGAATGTATATAAACCCAAGAGACGTAAGATAATGGCACCAAATCTTGCAGCGACTTTAGAAAGATTAAGATTAACAGACAGGCAGACGATACACGTAATAGCATCTACGGCTGAAATATTAGGATATAATTCGGGTATGTAATTTTAGTGGAATAAATTTTCATGTTAAATCAATTATATTTTTAAGGATGGCAAACTCATAAAAAATGAATTTATATTCAGATGATGTCAACATAAGTCGATCAACAATACGGAGAGCCCGACAGAAGGAACGTGAAAAGTTTGCTGGAAGTTTAAAAGATGGCTTGAAAGGAAACGGATGCTTACAAGTTCATTGGGACAGAAGAAAGCTTTAAGATCTTACGAGCAAAGAGGAGGTTGATCGTTTGCCTGTTGTGATTTCTGGTGCAGGATAATGTCAACTTTTGAGTGTACCTAAATTACAAAGTAGCACTGGAGAAGCTTAAGCTTCAGCAGTAGAAACGTGGAATTTGGTTGATCGTGTGGTTGGACTTAGCTTTGACACTACCAGCATCACATTCCAGAAATTATTTTGCGAAGTGTTTTCGAGGAATGCTTGGGATGTACTTCAGGTACAGATGTAACACTTTTCAAGAGATTTGCAACTTCTCGGAATAAAATAGATGTTTCTCAGTATGAGTCTTATTTAACTAATGAAATAATGTCTGCTTTTCTAAAATTCGAAGCCGCATCCACAATAAAATTTCCCGAAACACAACTTGCGAGACAAAATTTACCCCGTGAAGACTATCGAGAGTTTTTAGAGCTGACGCTCATTTTGCTTGGTGAAATTCCTCCACGCGGTGCGAGGTTAAGAATTCCTGGGGTAACGCACCACGCGAAATGAATGGCAAAAGCGATATATTCTATAAAAATATGGATATTTCGCAGACAGTTTCACCTAAATTTTCGAGGAACTAATGGTCTGCGAGAAGTATGCATTTTTATTGTCAAAGTTTACGTAAAAGTATAGTTCGAGGCACCTCTACCTATTTTTGCTCCTAAAAACGATTTGGATTTGATTACAAATTTAGTAGATTATAGCAATTACAACAGTGCTATCTCTAAAGTTACCTGCAAAAACTTGAATGACCATCTGTGGTATTTGTTGGGAGAACAAATACTTAATATGCAATGTAGTTCATCCGAAAAATACTATAGTTGCGATCGCTTTCTTTGATGAGAGGATCCCAGATAGTAAAAAAAGAGCTCTATGGCAGAGAGAATGCGTAATAAATTCTTCACAGAAGAACCTTCGAAACGGCATTCTAAACAAAATTTTGAAACACTGGAAAAATCCGAAATTAAAGATTTTGTCACTACATCTACGTTAAACTTCTTTATCATCTTAAAAATAAAATCAAAATTTCTAGAGGTAGATCCCGCAATACGAAAAGATCGAGAGGATTACAGAAATGCTTGATTCATTGCTAAAGAATTAAGAGTAGTGAATGACAATGCTAAACGTGCAGTTGGACTTATTCAAGAGTACAATAGCAGCATACAAAAGATGAAGATCAGTTGCAGTATTTGTTGCAAGTTGTTAAGGACCATAGGGAACAGTATCCCAACTGTAACAAAAATGTTCATCAAAAAAATTATAAAGATATAGCAATAAAAGTTTAACGTGAATCAACTGTATTGAGTCAACTATATACATTGAAAGAAAAAGTTTTAAAGGAAGAAAATGTAATTTTTCATGGATCGTTAATGGCGAAAAAGGGAAAAAATTTTATTTTAAGGGCACTATTTTTCATATTTGTACAATAAAAACTTTTATACAATTTTCCACTCAAGTTTTCATTTTACTTTCATGAAATTCAGAAAAGACACTTGAAAATTACTTTTTAGTGTCTTAAGGGGTGCGTTTTGGCAAATTTGGGGGTAAATTTGAAAAAAAATTGCAGACTTCGTACTGCTCACGTAGTAGTTTTACATCTTCGTTTCAAAGTTTTCACGAATCTTTTTAAAATTCAAGGTCTTATCGAATTTTTAACACTTCGGGCTACTTTAAAGATCGTGCCCTACCTCTAAACATTTTTTTTAAATTCTCAAAAAATTAGGAAATTTATTTTTCATAAAAAGGCACAAAATGAGGGGATGAGACTTTAAAAAATAAGAAAAATCTTTTTTTTTTGACCACACTAATGTATAAACGAAATTCCAGTAACAGCAAGATACATTATAGAACTGAAAAATTTATAATCATCAAAATGTCGAATGCCTGAACGACTCAGAAAAAAAGATTTCATAAATTAACAGAAAAAATTAGAATTTAAAAAATTTAAATACACGTGTATCGACTGTCACTTGAATATTTTGGAATGCGATGGTCTGAAACTTGAAAAAGAAGGTTGCGAATTTATCAGCAATGACAGCATTTGACACAACATAAAACAAAGAGACATAATTTTATAAGCATATTTTTATAATATCTTACAAAAGAATATTATACTTTCAAACGTAAAATGGTGTCATGGGATAAATTTAGTAATTTTATTAATTTCTTGTCAGACTTAAACTTTTACATAAGGGCAGTTTCGGGCTGGCCTTGGCTCATCGAGAGGTTAGCTCGAATCCAAACATTCAGGGCTGTTTTAATCATTTCCAGTAGGAATACATATTATTAATTAACTGAATTTTGTATAAATGTAAATTTTTATCATCTTAAAGGATAAATATTTTTTGATAATAAATTTAATTAATAACAAATTAATAAAAAGAGGATTCAGCGTTTCATATAGAATTTGAGATAACATCAATTGTATTTGAAAGAATTTATTCCCTTATCATTCCACTATTTTCGTGAAAAATCACCCTATTTTTCTTGTTTTGAGAGAATTTTGGATTACGTTACTTTTCCAGAAGGGGGGGGGGGTTTAAAAATATCCAAATATTGTTCAAGTAGTTTATAAACGGGGTTCAAGGTAAATTAGACTGAGTGTGTTAACAGTTTATATTTTTTCATTCTGAAGCAATAACTTGTAATCACACTGTGTTTCCAGAGGTGACGTATCCTATTTACAAGTTTCACAGTATTCTCTTCTTATCCCCTCTTATTACGTCAATAAAGTTGAAAATACAAAATAATCGCTTTGTTTATTAATATTTCTATTTCTCAAGTTTCTCATTCATGTAACCCTTTTTAATCAATACATAATATAGTATATTATATTACTATAAATAAATTATATTTACCCAAAGAATAACCGAGGACCGCCGTAACGAGAAGCAGAGTAAGAATAAGACTCTTCATTTTTGCCAAGCGTAACTACACGTATATTCTACGAGATGTCTCAAATACATATACTGTTCACTATCTCATTTGCTATCTTACTCGAAACTTGATGTACATCCAAGGCTATTTGTAGACCATACTAGAGATCGGGGGTATATCAAGGTTAAAAGTTTACTTGAGGAATCAATGAATTTTGTTACGATAAGGCGGATATGAGAAGAAATCGGTAATAATTACGGACCTAGTTTTTCATAAATACTATAGTACATTTTTTAAGAGAATTAAAAATAATTCAGAAATAATTTTCAAACGGGACAATAATTTTAATAAACGGGATTCCTGAAAGTGGAAGATTGTATATTTTACAGGCCTTATTTTTTGATAAGTACCAGGATGACATTTTTGAAAATTAACATTTTGACAAACTTATTTTTGTTAAGTGTTAGGTCCCACAATAAAAGAATGAATAATGAACTGATAAATTCATTATAATTTTTTTGAAGGATAAAATATTACGAAAGTACTCAATGGTTCATAACAAAATCATGTACATTTTTTGTATATAGCATTTGCCTCAGAATACATTTTTTGTTCAGGTAACGAGGGTGTCAATATTTTATAAGTCAGTTTATGTACAATCTTACGACACACTTATTTTTGATAAGTGTCCAGTTGCAATTTTAAGTGAAAAGTCATCTTGCTGCCGTACTGCACGGATAGGTACCCGTATTAGATTTTTGCCACATTCTTCTATAACCCAACTTTTGTTGTTTCAGCTTTGATAATAATGCTTTATCCTATGTTTAAGAATATATACTCAATTTCTCATGTGTGCAATCATAATAAAGATAAAAATATGCGTTCAATATAAGTTACCTGTGTTCTTTCTTCCTTCTGATATACTAATCAGGCTAAATATACAAGCAACTCCATAAATTGAAATATATTTTGTTTGTGGTTGATTCTGAACCAATCTATTAAGATTGTTACGTTTTCTGAATAGGAAAAGAAAACAATCCAAAATTTATACATTTCTAAAATTTCTAATATTTAAAACATTTTTTGTACAAAAATTGGAATGAAAAGATTTCTTTCAAGAAATTGAGGTAAAAATTAATTGGCTTTAGTTGAAAGAACTCTTAAAATATTCATAAGCAAACCCTGCAGATTGAAACGAATTATGAGCTTAGTGCATCTTTTGAAAATTTTTTATTTATGAACGAAATGAAATCTACTTTCTTATGAATAATTTTATGCAATGAAATCAGAGCATAAAAAATATTCAAATTTCAAAATTATATTTCCGAAAATATAAGCCAAAAAGGAGGTAGTTTTGGAAATCTAATTTTGAATTGTGAATCTTTTGCATGCTCTGATTTAATTGCATACAATTTTTCAAGAAAATCTGCAGGGTTCGCTTATGAATATATTTAGAGTTCTTTAACTTGAGGTCAAATAATTGTCACCTAAATTTTTGTCAAAGAGATCTTTTTATTTAAATTTTTGTATAACGAATGTTTTAAATATTAGCAATTTTATAAATGTATAAATTTTTTGATTGTTTTCTTTTCCTATTTGGAAAATGTAATGATCTTAATATATTGGCTCAGAATCGATCACAAAAAAAATTCCGATTTATGGAGGGGCTTGTATATTTAGCATGATTTCTATATCAGAAGAAAGAAAGAACATATATAACTTATATTGAATGCATATTTTCATCTTTATTATGATTGCACACATTAGAATTAAATACATATTCTTAAACATAGGATTAGGCATTATGTTATATCCTAAGAGCTGAAATAGACAAAATCTGGTTATAGAAGAATGTGGCAAGATGATTTTTTACTCTAGTAAGCTGAATTATGAGAATAAAAAATCTCATCATCCATATAAGTTAAATGCTAGAAAAATCATTAATCATAAATAATATCTAGCGAAATTTTATTTTGAAATTCTCGGCCAATCCCTGAATTCCCCAAATGGAACTTTATCAGGTTCGGTATAATTCTACTAAGAGGACCGGTTGAGGATATGTTTTCAAGAAAATACCTAATTGAAATGAAAAGTCTGAACTTAGAAAAAATAAATTTTACACCTGCGAAAATTTCTTATACTCGAAGAAAGAATTTATAAATGATTTTGCAATTGAAAATTATTATGAATAATTTGTTCCAAGTTCAGATCTTGGTAGAATATTTTTGAAAGAGTGATCCAAAATAATTCAACATAGTATCATATATTAGATGCATCTTATATATTTTACCCTATCTTGAGCAAAACAATTTTATTTGTTTTATCATAAAAATTAGATGATCAATTCTTGATTTTGTATAAAAATGTTTGATATGAAATATTCGCTTTTCAAATTAATGATCAGTCAAAAAAAAAAAAAAAACATACGACAAGTGTAACAAAATTTTAAAACATTAGTTGTGATTTGAATTACATTTATTTCTGTGATGAGCTACAGGACGATTACTATATCTCGTGATCATACGAAAAGTTAACAGTAGCTTATTTTATTCTCTAATTTATTCATAACATTTTTATTCATTACTTTCTCATTTAATATTATTCACGAAATTTTAATTTAGATTAATTTAACTTAATTTAAAATTTATGTATAATTGATTTAATTTTCGCTCATCTTTGATTGAGAATTTTCCGATGGAAACTTTCCATTCAAAAATGTATTTATGTTGCGAATGCAAACACTCGTCCTTTTCGCCTTTATATCTTGTAAACAATGAGGTCTTGGATCATTGAAAGAAACAATTACAGTCACTCTCAGCTCGCGGTAAAATTTACTCTTTATGCGTGCGAACAGGTAATTGCAGTTAGTTTGCATCCCATTAAGGGTAATATTCACCTTCTACCTAGACCAGCAGGAAAAAAAACAAAATGATCTGCAACAAAATCCAGAAGCCGCCGAAAATCAGTGCACTCATTGACACTGGCACTGGGAACGAAACGCTTACGACGCAACGACATCGGGGCGCAGGTCCTTGTCGAGCGCGAGTCGAAACTTCCTCACAGCCAAAGATAAGGCAGTTTACACTTGGGGAATAAAAATGTGAATAAAATTGCATACAAAAATATGGAAATATTTTTTGCAGATATCATCCGCAAATGCACCAATTTTATAGATAAAAAACGTATCATTGTATGTAAATATGCAAATTTAATAACTTTGAAATTATAGAGTTTCGAAACTGGATTAATTCTTTGCAAATTCATTTCCACAGTCACCAAATTTACCAAGTATGAAATTCTGAAATTTCAAAATTCAACCGCCTGCACATTTAATAATAACTTCAAAGTTTATCAAGTCGCCAAACTATAAATTTTCGATATTACCAAATTTTCCAAACTGACAATTCTAGAATGTCAAAACTGGTAAATGTTCGATTTTCTTATAAATTACAAGTTTCCTAATCCTCCAAAAATAAATTTCAGAAATAGCAAATGTACCAAATTTCCAATTAAATAAATTAAATAAATGAAATAAAAAAAAATTGAGGAAAAAAATATAAGGAATGAAAAAAGTGTAATATAGGAGATATAGGAAAATATAGGATAGAAAAGTAATTGTTACATCCGCAACTTCTTAATCTTTTGACATAATGTCTAACTAGGTGCAACCCAGCTTAGTTTGCGGAAAATCAAGCGACAATTGCTCATAAATATAATCAGGTGCATTAGCGGGACTCATCCGAACTTAAATCTAACTGTGATAAATTGCACAACTGACGATAAAGTAGAAACTACAAGGTAACTGAAAGTACAATACCACAGCAGGATGAAGACTCGGTGGACACTGATAATGTAACGGAGCTCAGTTGATAAAACAAAACCATGCGTAGTTTTATCGATATAAGATAATTAACTATAGTATCATATGTATATACTTATAAGCCTGATATATTAAATAATGATTATTATAAAGCTAAATCTGATATAGGGATAATAAGTATATATATATGCATAAAAAAATGTGATTAAATGTTTTTGAAGATTCGTAATCAAAATATCAGTCACTTGATAATGTATAGCGTACATTAAATAAGTGAAAGAGTATGTAAATAGTCAGGCGTGCTGTAACCAAGAGTGTCTGACTAGATACATTGACCATAGTTGAGTCAGCATATAGAATCTGTATTCCTGAAAGTGCAAGAGATGAGAGGTGCGATCGCCGACAGTCTCAGTAGAGGGAATTTATTAGTCACTCATATGACTTAATAATCTCTAGCATGAATCAATGAAAATTCAATATTTTAGATCATAAGTGCTCTCCATGCACTGTAGAAGAATTACGTGACTAATGTACCGTAGCAGCTCAAGTACAGGGATGAAGAAATAAATAAACCCCAGAGTTTCACCACTGTTAATTCTCTTTACGTTCCAACCTGTCACACTGTCAGTATTAACCGCTTTGACTAAGTCGCGATTTCTACATCATTGTGAAATATTCCTCAACGAAGAACCGCCCCAGCAAAAAGAAAAAATTGATACGGATTGGGTCGAATTACCATTTTTGTAATGCGCGTGAATCCCATTTTCTGATTCGTTCAAACGCATTGAGACGCATTTAGATGAATTAAGACAGCGCGAATTGAATGCGCGTGAATTCATATGAATGCGTGGTCAAGATCAATTAGAAAAAAAATTAATAAAAAGTGCATGCGTCGAGACTTGAAACAGCGATCCCTCGTGTATCAGTCCCGAGTACCCGCCACTGAACTACGAGACAAGTTACTAAACATTTACAATAAATTCTACATGCCCCGCACGTTGGCTTTTCTGTTACGGATTAAATTGTATAAATCAAAACTTGCTGAAATTCGCCATGACGCATTGGGTCGAATTCAAGTGAGTATTTTACTCTCACGAATTCAGACGCATTGACCAATGTTGAAGCGTTTGCGTGCTAACGCATTGAAGTGTATTCGC
>JAABKJ010012379.1:0-10536 GCA_011634705.1 Andricus grossulariae
ATGCGTTATGTCCTCATGGCTATTTATTATATTTATGGATAAGTGTCTAAGAATGGCCCTCTTTGACGAAGAAGGTGCAGATCTCGAAACAGTGAAGGTGCGTGGATTGGCTTCCACAGATGACAAGATTATTATGACATAATCAATCAAGGACTTGCAGAGAATGTTGAATGAACTCAATACAAGCATAAAGAAAATAGGCCTCAAAATTAACGTAAATAAAACGAAAGTATTGGTGTTTGAAGGAAAAAATGACAAAACAATGTGCAACTTTGTCCTCAATGATGAGAGATTAGAACAAGTTGAGTAATACATGTATCTGGGTAGCCTACTTACTAGTGACGGAGAAATAGATAAGAAGTTAGATAGGCGCATACATGAGGGTAAGAAGGTTATCGGTACAGCAGGGTCCATTTTCCGAGATAAAAACAAATACAAAAACTTGAATGACCGTATATAAATCTTCAATTGTACTGGCTGTACTACACGGTAGCGAGACATGGACATGTCAGGAAATGGGCAAGAGTAAAATCAAAGCGATTGGCATGAAACCTCTGCGCATAATATGCGGGAAAGCACTGATGGACAAATCCCGAAACGAGATAATCCTCAAAGAATGTGGTACAGGAGAGGCACTAGTTGTTATATGGTAAAGAAATCAGTTAAGATGGTTCGGACATCTTAAAAGAATGAAAGATGAACGGTTGACCAAGCAGGTGTATAAAGGTAAAGTAAATGGCAGAATGCCCAGAGGTGAACCGCCGAAAGAGTGGTTAGAATCTGTAAATGAGACATCAATCCAAAGAGATATGAGAAGCCATAGAAACACAAGAGCTTGCATGAAAAAATTCATGGACGTGAAGGAAACTAGACTAGTATGTCAAGACAGAAAAGTGTGGCGACAAATAGTTTATAAAAAGAATGTCAGTAGAGTGAATGACACCTGAAACAATGATCGTGAATTGCACCTTAAAGTCAGCTGGTAGTTACCGCAGAGAGATTGTGTTGTTACGACTATAAGATGAGTCTTTGATACTACAGAAAAGAGGTTTACTTCACTATTGGACTATTGTCAATTTCGCCTGACATTCATGTCGACATTTACGAAATGCTAGGTGATTTTGACATTTTCACCGGCCCATTAACAAACATTTTTACTGTTACTGCTACAGGAAGCACTTTACATTTCTTGATAAGTAAATAGTACATTTGTTTTTTCTGCGTGTGCACGGTGAATTTCAGACAATACCGCTTCGATAAAGATCGGGAGGAGAATTTGAGAATCAGGTTACACAATAAATTGTGCGAGTTTTACTAAAAATATTCAGCTGGTTCGGTAAAAATGCTAAAATAGTATTATACGAATACGTTATAAAAGGGTTCAAGAGAAATTAACACTGTTCAAATCAAAAAGGCAGTATGTTTATTGTACATTTAGTCATTGGCTAATGATACCTGAAAAAATCACATTCACAAAGTTGAACACCTTTCAAAACATTAAGGGCAGAATGCCATGATTCAACATTTCCAACATATAAAATACAACGAGCATAATAACATGGGTACTAACCCGAGTCGTGCGTAGAACGGTACTGAGGCTCCCCACGTCCGACCTATGTAAACTTGTACAGAGGACGTTCCGGTGGATGAAAAAAGAGACCCAGGGCCGTGCACAGATTCAAGGTCACCCGCGATCGCGAAAGTAAGAAGATCCCGTTGAAATCCTGAGCATTACGCCCATCTTCGTTACATATCACGAATATCCAGAATGGCACATCCATCGTGAAATGTCACAAGTGCTTGTAGCGAGCCTCAAAAGGTATGTACCAAGCTAGAGAAAGGTGAGGTGAATAAGGAAATTAAAACATCTCATGTTGGATCTGAAACAGAAAAAGGAAGTTTGACAAGTTTTACAACAGTTTTACAACGAAGTGTAATGACGCAACCATGTTGAAAAACTATCACTGGCTTATAAATAACCTTAATAAAAATATAATAGAATGATATAAGATTCTTTTTCACAGGATGGCTGATTCAATCATGTTGACTAAGCTTCGTTAGAAGAGCTGACAGCAGGGTATAGTTTATCGAAGCCAAATTAATAGATATTAAATTTAAAGAAATAGTTATTTCGTTGAAATAAATGTCTCTTTGCTGAAAATAGTTTAATTCTACTGATCAAACGAAGCCTATTATTTAATTACCGAAATATTTAGGTGAAAATATATTTTGCTCATCTAGGGAAGTACTTTATTGGTGTAACTGCATTACCTCTTCGTATCAAGAAAATATTTTATTAATATTCACGAACGGAATAGTTATTTCTTTGATTTAAATCAACAGAAAGACATAAATTAGGTTGAATGATTCAAAGGCATCCCGGTAAATTCAGAAGATCGAACTCATTGAATAAAATAAATATTTTTTTGAATGACTAATCAGATTCAAACGAATCGGGATCGGGAAAATACAGGTGAAGAGTTAAGTTTCTTCAATCAACGAAGGAAGTGTGATCTTGGAAACCACCGGTTTTCCTTGGTTCAATTGAAACACGATATACTTGTGGTTTGAGAGAGACTCCTCATCGGAGACTCTTAAGCCTAATACCCTGATTCTCAGTGCACTTGAGCATAGAATCAAATCGAGAACCTCACTCCTATTTTTAGTCTAGAATGTGGGAGTATCACTTCGATTCATAATATCCAGCTTTGTGCCAGCTATGTATTCAATTGAATCTCTCCCTCTGTTATTGATGTTCGTGCTTCTCCACACCGTGTGGTGAGAGTTTGCATCACAATCCAACAGCAGAGGAATTTTCTTATCTTGAAAGTGCAGAATTAGGGCCTCCACCTCTCTGGCAGGCGGGGCCCCTCGGCAGCCCCAGGAAAATAAGCCGAGGCAATAAGGACCACTAGCCTTTCTCTGTTACTGCCCCTGGGTCTCACCTTGATAACTCTAAGATCTCTAGAGCAGAGTTTAGGCACCAAGATCGTATCTATACCCTTGACGGCTACGCATGTCCTTGGGGCTTTTTCTCGTGGCCCCTTATATATGGAACCACATCTTGACAAGCCACTAATCCTTTCTCTGTATAACCAGTGTTCTTGAATTAGAGCAATTCCTGCCTGCACCACTGACAAGCGCCGGGACGAACCGTCAAGGTGCCGTTGTTGTGGTGCAGATTTATCTGCATTATGGGAATTCCCATCTCAGCCATTGGAAGGCTAATTCAGGACCCCTTGATTAGGTTGGTAATCCAGAGACGCAAGCACTCCAGAAATTCGCACCGCTTGTGGTGGACCGCCCCCTGAGTAGCTTCCCACCACTGGCAGTAGACTAGAAGAGGATCCCGGAACGGGTGCCTCATTGTTTTTTTTTTTTTTTCGTGTTCACTTGAATTATTCCACGAAAAGCTAAGGCAATTAGAAACACGGTCTCCAGAGCCCTGCTTGCAGGGGGCGGGTCGACATACTATGCGATTCGACCTGATGTCTCAATGTCCCCGTTGAGGCACCTCCTTTGAGACCTCAGCCTGTCCGCCTCTACTGAGATCACATCGTAGCTTGGGACATAAGAACTCGCGCCCTCGATATTTCAGGAGGCTTTGACATTACCCCCTGAAAGGATCGCTCCTTTGTTTGTGTCCCACTGACCAGAGTCCGTCAGTTCCCCAGAGTAGCTACATCTCGCGATGTAGCCTCTCTGGTTCACCTATCCAGATCTATAGTCTGATGAGACGCATAAGCCCTCCAACCAACACAAGGTCCTGCGATCCATAATGTCCATGATGCCGTTTTCATAGGAAAGGAATCTACAATTCCATGTAAAAAAAAGAAGTACATGTAACTTCGTGTGATGACGTTACTATGTTACTATTCCGCTATGACAGCTCCAAGCGTGGAATGTAATACCCTTATAATAAGACACTACCTGCATAGCAAATAAGAAGATAAGACGAGCTGTATTCCGACTGCATACAATGACTTCACCATTACATTGTGGGTGCGCCACATCTGAAATGCAATCCTATCATGATGAGACTCCACCTCCACAGGAACATATGCAACGAGATAACAACACTCCGAAGAGATTGGCGATTAAAAGCCATATTATTATCCACAATTCGACATAGCATAACGACCTGTAATCCACTTAAAAGCGTCATTTGGATGGCGATGGAAGAAGATCTCTAAATTGGAAACATTCCAGAATCCCTGAGGGTGAATTTTAGTCCTTATTTTCATCCCATGTGCTCCTGATGAGAAGAGGCGTGAGTGAGTTTCAACTCATTTGATCAATTATTATGGACTCATAATGAACAGCATTTCACGAATTAAGGAAATTTATTAGATGATTAAAGAAATAGTTTTCTGTCGCACGGCTATATAAAGTTTTCATCTTTTGAGTGCGGTAACATCAAAACTGCTATAATAATGAAAATACATGTATGGTAATTCAATTAAAGCAATTATATGTTTTCTATTATGCAGAAGGAACACTCACAGTCTCTGTTAAAAACTCTTGAGAAGGAAGGACTTTGGAAACTGGCAAAAAGATGAAGCTGTTTTAATGGGCCTGTAAGTTACAATTGCCCTTCTGATGAACACACTCATATTATAATGGAGCATTAAACATGCAGATAATTTTTGTGATAAAAGATCTAACGATCAACTTGTGAACTTGTAGATTAATGTTAAGAATTACTGATACACCAAAATTCAATTATTTCACCAATTCATTTTGGAAGCTTGAAGAAACTAATTGAATGAATTATTAACAATTGTTCAGTAAATCAAATTACAATCAATGTATTACAGCATTCAATCCAAATTCTATTTTGAAGTTTATTGAAGCAGTGATACACCATAAATTCATTTTTTGCTATCAAATGAATTGATGAAAAATTATCACTTGTTTTTCTAAAGCTAACATTTAAGTCATCGGGGACGACGATGATCTTGAGAAGGGTTTGAAAAGTTGTTTTCTGGAGTACTAAGGTTATCAGCCTTTGACACTAAGTAACAAAATAGCAGTGGCAAAACAAGAACAAAATATTACAGTGGCACAGTATGTTGACCTCAACTAACTAACATTTTTTCGATGATTGTCCCGCGGTCGAATTTGGCGAAGCGTGGTTTTCTTTTCAAATTAATTTGTTATTGAACAACAATATACATGTTACCTTTTAAATCAAAATGCGTTGCTTGTAGTCATCACTTATGTCAAGATGAATTGGAAAGTATATTTTGTTTTACGTTTCGAGCACTTTTTTTCATCAATCGATTTTCTCGTGTGGACAATACTTCTACGCGGTTTCGAGCGCTTGTGGAGTTATAACATCCATCACCTCAATTGCACTACCAATGATAAGGTAGAAAGCGCAAGATATCAAAAGTATTAACAGTGCATTCCCACGGGCCAATAAAGACTCCGTGAACACTGATAATCAATGAAAGCCTAAATAAACAGAAATGATGCATGGATTTCACCAATATGAGATAATTATATGTGACCGTCCGCGAAGAAAGAGACCTAATGCGGAAAAAATCGATTTTCATTTCCTTATGCCAATGTATAGTTTCTAAGTTACTCTTTCATTTTCAATAATCAGAAATGTTTTAAGTTAATTACTTTGCTTATTATTAAGCTAAAAACATGAGCATGATAAGCCTACGTGGAGACCGAACGAGGGGCCTACGAAAGCCAGCCCGACCACTTACCACTACAGCTGTACGCAAAGTGTCCGTGAGCTCGACTGGCTCGTGCCTAGAAGTGTAGTGGTAAGTGGAGGGGAAGCTTTTTGTAAACGCATCCTCGCTGCTCAAATGCTGGCTTGCGGACTCTGCTATAATCGCCCGTCATGTAGAGTTCAGCTTTGACGCAGTAGGTCCCTTTTTTCGCGGACAGTCACATATATAGTATAACGTCTATATACCTATAAACTAAGTATATCAAATAATGATAATTCTAAACTAACTAGTATTATATATATATATTATTGTTAATAATTTGTGCATATTTTTCTGCCCATGACCTAATTAGAAGTTAAGTCCTTCCGGCTCTTTAATTCTCTTTCAGTCCTCATACTTAAACCTGAAGCTATACCAACCAAAACTTAGTTGCCGATTAGGTCAGGAAAAAAAAATATTCACAAATTACTAAAAATAATATTACTAAATTTATCATACTTTGGTCTTGAAGACTAACTTCTCTAGCCTTCTTCAAAGCAAAATCGAAGCAAAACACAATAGAGATTGGCATGGACCTCGGATTGGACCAGGGTGTCAAGATCAATCTGAAGCGAGGACGAATTAGTAGCGTTACAGAGGACCCAGAGCTTGTGGATATGACTGTTTCATAGATATTTCAATAATAGAGAGACCTGATCGTGCCTCGAAGCCGCTTTAAGGACGTGAAATTAGTGAAGTAGTCTATCCGAAGCAGACACAAGCGTCTTCTTCGCTCATTTAAGGAAAGCCGAGGTTTTAAAATTCCGCCAACAGATCCTCAACAAGAAAATGCTCGCAAACAGCGTCAACCACTCAAGGCTTGACATTCTTCTTCAACACTTCGAGAAACTATATGCGTGATCGAACCTTCGGCTCCGGCAGACTAAAATATCACTGCCAAGGATAAGGAGGAGAGGTATCAAGGCCTTAAGAGGGAGCTGCGATGACTGTACCCAAAATATTCGGTACGAGTAATTCTCCTTGTGATAGGTGCACTCGGAGGTGCGAAACTATCACTGGTTTGTAACCTTAAAGCCGAAGTCGAGTGCCAAAAACGTGCCGAGGCACTTGCGAGATAGATGCAAAAGCTGCCATTCATGCGACGCTTCGTGTCCTCAAGATAGACAAGGGTTTCGCTGGCCTTTTGTTGTGATTTCGTCGTGTCATGTGGCCAACCATCTCGCTGGGATCCGGTGCCATTTTCACAGATGGCTGATTTTCTTAGTGAGACCCAGTGGCGGTTGATTAACCTGTTTTTTCTAATATATATAATATATATGGGACGGATCAACTGAAGGGCCGAGCAGCTGGAGTACTACGAGGCCGGGACTTGATAAAGGAAGAGCTTTAGAATCGGAAGACTTTATTGTTTAGCGTAAGTAATCATGGGTTTCAAGCCCCATGTTTTCCATATTGCGCATCCACAGGCCCAAAAAGGAATCTGAGCTTTTTTCACCATTGCGTCAATATGGAGTATCCCGGTTAATCTAGGGTTAAATATCACACCTTAGTACTTTGCTGATTTTGAAAATTCTACTCCCCTACCGTTGAAATAACTCCTCCCTGTGAGCATCCCCTTGAGATTTTGCCCTTCCCTTCATTACCATGTTGTGAAATGTGTATCGTTCTGCTTTTCCACAAGTAGTGCATCAGCCTGTTTACCGCGTGATAAACTCCGTGCATTCCAACAGAACCGCATATGGATTCAGTTGGGATTTTACTAAGTGCCTCCTCTATGTCTAAAAACGCTCCAGTTGCTACTTTAATTTTCCGCATTGCATTGTTAATGCGGAAGGTGAACGCATAGACAGCGTCTACGGCAGATCTGCCTTTTTAAAAGGCAAATTGATTCATATGGAGTGGTTTCTCAGTTAGGATTTTCTCTTACAAGGAAAGGTACACTACTTTTTTAAGAACTGAAATACGTCGTGAATTTATGCAAGGAATATTGTATCATCTTCTGCAGCTTTAAATGGTTTAAATTGTTCAACTACCCATCTAATTTTTCAATGAGTGACAATACGACTAGCTACTTTCCAATCTTGCTTTCTTGGTCTAAAAGTTGGTCCTCCTAAGGACGCCACGCCTCATTCGTGTAATTCAACTCCTAACACAGGCCCTCATCAGGTGCTCAACAATTTCATCAGTCGTCTTCGCCATTCCCTCAGAAGGCAATATGACTGCCTTCAGTTGACATGATAGTTACTTCCTAATGTTCTCGGAAGCCTAGCAGTGATAGGTATATCCTCTATTCCCTGACAAAACACCCTCCATGAGTCCCTGGCAGCATTTTGTATCCCATTAATATATCTGGTCAAGGTTGCGCTGTACATGTCTCAATTCCCATTTTTTTAGCCCTGTTAAAAAGGCGTCGAAAATCCTTTTTTCAGGCGCTCCGGTCTAGGATTTCAACAGGGTGCATCCTGGTCTGTTTTCATGATACAAAGAGGACAATTGTCCTGATATGCCTCGTTCATACATTTTTGAAGGATTTGGACAGCAAATTCTATTTCTTCGATAAACTGGGTTCTGCCCGGTAAAGAACCCAAAGAACTGTTGAGATCCTCCCTATAAGTATCCTAGTCAGTTACCTAACGGATTCTATACCTTTGAACCCCAGGTCTATTGGCTGCCAAGGAGAAGTTTATCTGTATAAGATCCGATGCGAAGAAGTGAAAAAAAATTTCCCCAAATTTAATGATTTTTGAAAACATAAATCGTCAAAACTCAGCTAAATATCATTGAAACTGTTAAAAATTTGGTATACGAATGCAGTGTTCCCTAACCATGCCTGCCAAATAAAAAAATAAAAAATTGCATATTGTTTAATAATAATGAATTGCAAATTGAGACCCGTCGATAAGCACGTTCTTTTAGCTTTGGTAATAGTTATCCACTATTGAAGTAAGATTTCTGGAAATTTTTAGATCGATTCATTAAAAATTGACGGAAATATCCATTATGTAAGAAAGCGTCCCTTTTAGGCGAGTATCGACGAGAGTACAAGCAAACGTTGAGATACGCTCGCAATCGTAGATGGCGTCGCGTGCTTTTTTACATAAGGGATATTCACGTCTATTTTCAATGAATCGATCCGAAAATTTCGAGAAATATTACTTTATTAGTGAGGAACAAATGTCTCACTAAATGTTCTTTCAAATCTAAAGTTTTCTCGATGCTTTTCTTTGCCGAAAGTAAAAAAGCGTGCTTATCGATCGGTCTCAATTTGCAATTAATTATTAATAAACAATAGGCAATTTGAATTGTTTTTCCATATTGTAGGCATTGCTAGGGTACACTACACGCGTATACCAAATTTTAAACAGTTTCAATAATATTTAGCTTAGTTATGACGATTTATGTTTTGAAAAAAAATTTAATTTGGGGATTTTTTTTCTCTTTTTCATTTTTACTATTGAAAATATTTATCGGAAAAAAAAACTGCAGATAAAAAAAAATCCGTCTTGCCTATTTCTATATGACCATGTTTTTGAAAATTGAATGTTTCGAACTTTGAAATTTGGGTATCACAAGACACGTGGACAATAATTTTCCGCATTTTCAAGCGTGCGACCCATTCTTTAATCCGAACCCTCAATTGTAGACTTTCAATTAAATTCACAGACACATTTTTAATTGCAATTTAGCAATCGCATAGTAAATAAAATTCACTATGTTCCAACTGAATTCCGTTTCATCGGAATTCTCGATTGATTATTTTAATTTCGCGATTGCAGTCGATCTACTTCAATTGAATTTTTTCAGGAACGAACACGAAACCTGATTTTAAATTAAGCATTTTCTATTTTATTATTATTTCTAATATAGACTACTTTCAAAAATGGAGTAATAGTATATTACATCACAAGTAGGATTAGGCACGCCTTTGCACAGGGATGTCAATGTTCACAGGACGAGTAGTAAAACCATTTATTTCCAGGTCATCCTTGCAAACATTGAATTCCTCGTGAAAACGTGTGTGTAACCCTACTAGTGATGTCTAATATTTCATTCGAAATCAGTATTCTACGAGACTATAGGGGCCCCTGAAATGTGAGCGTTAGATAGCCCTTTACCGGAATTGTAAGAACGTCCTATGAAATGAATATCTTTAATAATGATGATGATCACTGTCCGGAAATTCTTCTATTTCGTTTTGTTTTTTCCATTTTTCAAATTTTTCGAAGGACAGCTCATAATTATCCTTTGATGTTTCGGGAAGTAAAACTTGTGCTTCTTTCATTTTTTGATTTATGTTGATTTTGAGTGCAGGAAGATGTACAATTATAGCTTTTTGCGACGTAATTGCAGATAATTAAAGATTTGACGGATTCTATTGCTTTAGATGTAAACAAACGATTGACATAGCAATAACCTGTTTTGATGATGATTTGTAATCTCGTATGGCGCCAAATTTTCCAAGTGGTTCAGGGCGAGGTAGAGTATTGTATATATAGTAGCAACTGCCATCTGAAAATGACACCGGCTCCCAGTGGGACCGCGGTAAATCACACTCATGGCCACGTCTCACAACCGTGAGATGGATGGTCACAGGACACGAAGAAATCACAACGACAGCCCGGCGAAACACGTGTGTTTTGAGGACACGAAGCGACCCAAGGATGACAGCTTTCTGCATCCATCTCGCAAGTGCCTTGCCATATTCTTAACACGCTAGTACGCTTTTAAGATCACGAACCAGTGACAGTTTCGTACCTTCAAGAGCACCCATCACAAGGACAATTACTTGTACCGAATATTTTGGGTACAGTCTTTGCAGCTCCCTTTTAAGGTCTTGATACCTCTC
>JAABKJ010012380.1:0-10536 GCA_011634705.1 Andricus grossulariae
AATTCAATTATTTTATTGAAACTTGAGCTCCTTTGTTGAAAATTCATGTTTTTTTAAGATTCGATTTTTTAAAATTAATTTTGTTGACTAAAAATTTAATTACTTTGTTGAAAATTCCTTCTTTTTTTTTTACAAATTAATTTTGTTAAACTGATCATTTAAGCAATTAAGTTCAATATTCCACAATTTTATTTAAAAATGTATTCATCTCTTCCGCGGTTGAAAATTCAAACTATTCCAGTTCAAGATTCACCATTTTAGTTTAAAATTCATCACTTTGGTTGAAAGTTTAACTACTCTGATGAAAATTCGTTTTTTTGTTGTTGTAAAATTAATTTTTTAAACTGGAGATTTAACTATTCCATTTTTGGTTAAAATTTTTTTTTATTTAGAAGTTTACCTAGTTGGTTGAAAATTGATCTTTTTTATTTAAAAATTCAAGTAATTCGTTGAAAATTCCTCTTTTTCGTTAGAAAATTAATGATTCTTGTTGAAAATTCAATTATTTGATTGAAGCTTAAGCTCCTTTGTTAAAAATTCCTTTTTTTTTTATAATTCGATTTTTTTTAATTAATTTTTTTAACTAAAAATTTAAGTACTTTGTTGAAAATTCCGTTTTTTTTTGCTACAAATTAATTTTTTTTTAACTGATCATTTAAGCAATGCATTTGAATATTCCACAATTTTAGTTAAAAATTTATTCATCTCTTCCGCAGTTGTAAATTTAACTATTCCAGTTGAAGATTCGCCATTTTAGTTTAAAATTCATCACTTTGATTGAAAATTTAACTACTTTGATGAAAATTCGTTTTTTTTGTTGTTGTTGTAAAATGAATTTTTGTAACTTGAGATTTAACTATTCCATTTTTCGTTTAATTTTTTATTTATTTAAAATTTTGCCTAGTTGGTTGAAAATTTATCTTTTTTATTTAAAAATTCAAATAATTCGTTGAAAATTCGTCTTTTTTGGTAGAAAATTAATGATTTTGGTTGAAAATTTAATTCTAACGTTGAAAATTTAATTATTTCATTGAACACTAAGCGTAAATTAACTTAAAATTCGATAATTCAGTCAATTTTAACCAATTCTAATAAAAAAAAGTTTATTACACGCGGAATTGAATTCACTTTGATTATATCAACAGAAAAAAATTATTGGATTGTTATTTTTGGGATATTTGGATTTTTTACCATAAAATCAGTTAGAGGCAGTAAAAAAATTTCGCATATGAAACTTTAAAAATCCCTTGAAATCTTTGAATGCGATAGGAATACCGTCAAATTTCATTTAATTCAATTTATTTTCCAAAGTTCACCAGAAATATCTTGAAATCTTTGGAAATCCTGCAAAATTCTTTGAAATAACTTGAATATTTTTAAATCTCTTAAAAATCTTTTGAATTCCTTGAAATCCCCAAAAATGTTTGAAATTATTAAAAATCCTCTAAATTCCCTCGAAATGTTTCGAAATTCCCTGAAATCCGTGGAAATATTCTTAAATTTCTTGAAGAACTTAAAATCTCCTGATATTTTTGGAAATCTTTAAAATGCCGTGAAAATTTATGAAATCTGATTATAAGAAATTCGTTATAGCAAAATCATTAAAGACCTTCTATAATACTGGACCAAGAATTTTGCAAGTCTCTAAATTGTTAATTATTTAGTTTGGAACGTTAAAATTTGAACCGGGAAATAAACAAGAATTTTTTGAGTCCAGGAAAAACCGGGAAATGACGATAAATTTCTTTTTTGATCGAGAATTTTACAAATTTAAAAAAAAATCTATTTAATCATTTGAAATGTCACAAATTTCATATCACATGATACAGTGCAATTTAAATAAGTTTGATTTTAAGTCTTTTTTTCAAATTCATTAGTTAACTTTGAAGAAGACAAAGAATTAAAAATTAAGAGCAGTTGAAATGAAAAATTTTTGAAAAAAAACGTTTTGAGTTTATCAACTGTAAATATAAATTAAATAATAATTTTTTAAATTGAGATGTAGTTACAGTGTTGAAAATTGAACAAGAGATTTTTTACAAGATGGTTCTGAATCTCTGAATTTCAAAATGAAACAATTTACAATTTTTCACGATAAAAATTGAATACTTAAAATAGTTAAATATTCACCCAAAGAGATACATTTTCAAGTAAAAAGATGAATCTTCAACCAAAAATACAGCATTTTTAACAAAGTAGTTCAACTTACTACGGCTAGTAGTTGAGTTTTCAACCAAAAACGATGACTTCTCAATGAAAAATGTAATAGTTGATATTTTAACTGGAAAGATTTTAATTTTAAATCGAAACCAGTTAAATTCTACCAAAAAAGAAAAAAATTTTAATATAATAATGGGATCCTCAACCAAAAAATATCCATTTTTAACCACAGTTGCATTAAAAAAAAAAAATTTCTACTAATAAGACAAATGAATTTTCAAACAAAAAAGACTATACTTTGACCAAATACATGAATTTTCAACCAAATAGTTCAATTTTTAACAAAAATAGATTATTTTTTATCCAAACAGTTGCATTTTTAACCAAAAATTAAATTTCTACAAAAAAAATGAATGTTCAAACCAAAAAGACGAATTGTCAACCATATAGTTGAAATTTCAACTAAAAAAGAGCAGTTTTCAAGCGACAATAGAATAGTTCAATTATCAGTTACAAAAAATTAATTTCCAATCCATAAAAAAATAATTTTCAACAAAATAAATAAAATTTCAACCAAATAGTTTAATTTTCAGCTAAAAAAGATCAATTAAAATAATTTATATTATTACAATTCATATCATGCATTGATATTGAAACAGACGTATTTTCATTGTCTTGTTTTTATAATTTCAAAAATAGCGCATCCTATTTAAAAAAAAAAAAACAATTTTGTTATTAAACATTTTATTGTACCTTGTGTCATTTTTACATAAACATAATTTGTTTATTTTCAATGTCATTGTTTACGATTTGAACAAAAAATACGCATCCTATAAAAAAATGAATAATAATAATTTTGTAGATCCTTTTCAGGTGAACAACTTTTGTTTCTTAATTTTTTTCTGATTAAAATATTTTTCTAAAATACATATCTATAACATGTTGCTACAGATTTCTAGGTCAAATATTAAGCAAAATGTTTAGACAAAGAATTCATTATTGTTGAATTATTCTACAAAATTAAATTTTTCACCAAAAAGAAGACATTTTCAAATAAGAAAATTAATTTTAAGACACGATGATTATTTTTCTAACAATAAAGAAAATTTTTGAACAAAATACATGAATTTTCAATAAAATAGTTGGATTTTTAAATAAAAAAGACAAATTTTCAACCAAATATTTAAATTTTGAAATAAAAAAAGATAAATTTTCAACCAAAAATCTAATAATTCTACTGTCATTTAAAAAAATTACTTTTCGACAAAAGTGATTAATTTTCAAATAAAATGATGAAACTTCAACTGGGATGGATGAATTTTAAACAAACGAAACAGAATTTTGAACTTAAATTTTGATGATTTAACTAAAATATACTTAAATTTTCAACCAAAAAGATAAATTTTCAAATAAAAAGATTAATTTTCAAACAAGAAGATTAATTTTCTTCCAAAAAGATGATTTTTTAACAACATACATATCTTTTCAAGGAAATAGTTAAATTTTGAGCTAAAAAGGGTCATTTATGAACCACACATAGAACAGATAATTTTCAATTAAAAAAATTAATTTTCAACCAAACTGATGGATTTTCAAATAAAATTATGAATCTTTAACTGGAATAGTTGAATTTTAAATAAGGAAAAATTAATGTTCAACGAAAATTATTATTATTTAAGTGTAATACTTGCAGTTCCAACCAAAAAGATGAATTTTCAAACAAGAAGATTAATTTTCTACCAAAAAAGACGACTTTAAAACCAAATACATGAACTTTCAACGAAATAGTTAAATTATCAACAAAAACGACAAATTTTCAACGAAATATTTCAATTTTCAACAAAAAAAGAGAAATTTTCAACAAAATAGTTGAAATTTGAACCAAAAGGGATCAAATTTTAATCAAAAAGGAATAAGTAATTTTCAGTTAATGAATCTTCAATCGGAATAGTTGAAATTTCAATCATAAAAATAAATGTTTAACCAAGAAGATTAATTTATACCAAAAAAAACGAATTTTCAACCAAAAAAACTAAAAAAGATAAATTGTCAACTAAAATTTGGATAGATCCAGTTAAAAAGATTGATGTTCAACCAAAGTGATGAATTTTAACTGAAATGATGGAATATTCAAATTGGAATAGTCGTTACATTTTCAAAAAAAAAAAAAGAATCTTCAACCAACAAAAAAATAATTATCCAAAAAATAGTTACATTTTCATACAAATTAATGAATTTTCAACTAAAATTATGAATCTTCATCTGAAATAGTTAAATTTTAAAACAAAAAGACGAATTTTCAACTAAAACAGATAATCTTTAAACCAAAAATTGAATAGTTAAATTTTGAGTTTAAAATCAAAGTTCAAGCAAAGACATGAATTTTTAATTAAAATGATGAAATATTCCACTGGAAGTTAAATTTTCAGTAAAAAAAATTAATTTTCAGCCAAAGAACTTTAGTTGGAATAGTTAAATTTTCAACGAACAAGATGAATTTTCTGCCAAGAAGATTAATTATTACCAAAAAGAAGAATTTTTCACAAAATACATGAGTTTTCAACTAAAAAGATAAATTTTCTGTTAAACAAATTAATGTTTAAACAAAGATATAAAATTTTTACTAAAATTATGGAATATTTAACATGAATAGTTACATTAAACATAAAAAAAATTTTTTTTAAAAATGTTTTTCCACAAAATATTTACATTTTCAAACAAAGTGATCAATTTTCAACTAACATGACGAATCTGTAACTAGAATAGTTTAATTTTAAACCAAAAAAATGCATTTTAAACCAAGAAAATTAATTTTTACCAAAACGACGAATTTTCAACTAAAAAGATAATTTTTCAACCAAAAATTAAATCGCTAAATTTTTAGTTAAATAAATTATTGTTCAACCAAAGAGATGAATTTTTAACTAAAATGATGGAATGTTCAACTAGAATAGTTGTATTTTCAGTTTAAGAAAATTAATTTATAACCAAAAAAAAATTCAAGTTTCAACTGAAATATTTAAATTTTCAGTAAAAAAATAATTTTCAGCCGAAGAAAAATCGAATCTTCAACCAAAAAAATTAATTTTTAACAAAAGAGTGTAACTTTCAACCAATTAATTAAATTTTCATTCCAAAATAGATAAAATATTAACGAAAAATGGAGTAATTATTTCAGCCAAAAAATATTTTAATTTTCAATTAAAAGCTGTTGAATTAAACAAAAAAGACGACTTTTCAACGTGAGTTGAATTTTCAACTAAGAACGAATTTTCAGTCAGGTGAGAGAAAAAATGGCAAAAATTTGTTCAATTTTCAAGCAAAAAGATGAATTTTCAATCAAAAAGATTAATTTTCTACCAAAAGGAAGGAATGTTCAAGAAAATACATGAATGTTCAACTAAAAATGATTAATTTTCAACAAAAAATAAAATAGTTAAATTTTCAGTTAAAAAAATATTGTCAAAAAAAAAACTAACTTTGAACAAAATAATTGAATACAGTAATATAAAGCTACTTTTATAAATAAAGAATCATTGATATTCAATTTTATATTGCAATTTAAAAAAATTAAGCACGCTTTCGAAAAAATGCCCTGAAATTTCAAGGTTTTTTCCAGGTAGGATAGACACCCTGCTAAAATGTACTTTAAATAACCAGAAGAAAAAAAAATACATAAAAAAACAGCGGAATAACAATAAATAATAACAACAGATTATATTTAAATAGATATTTATTTCAAAGCGTTTGCACAACACCACTCTACACATTGGCCTAAGTAGGTAAAATAATGCATTCCCATATCGAGAGAGCATTTTAAAATCATACGAAGGTAAATTGAAAAGGCACTAAGCGTCCAAGTACAATTAAAAATGAAAATTTTTAATTTTCATTTAACTGTTTTTGATTTTGCCTAAAAAGTAATCTTTTTCTACGATTATTAAATTAGAGACATCCCTTCAGAAGAGAAATTATTCCGCTTAATATATATATTATATAATTGTATATAAATTTAAAAAGAATATAAAATATTTGTATAAATTACTAAACAAACTTATTCAATAGTGTATAAAATCAACGCTTAGCGTCTTTTCATTAACCTTCGGATATTTACTGAGAACTAAGTTCATTGAATTTGGACGACAAATACAATTAATAGTTACATGTCAGCTGCCGGATTCTTAAAATTTAGTGATCGAAACTAGCTCTTCTTTTTTTCATAGAGACAACATTATTTGGTCACCCTATGTAATGACTAGGTTAGTAAAATATACATTGTAAGTCATGCAACATGGCTTAAAATTACGTTTTTAAAATAAAAAGCGAATATCAAAAGAATCGTCTTTCGCGATTGGAATCGAAAATTTATCAGAATCTTCAATTCATATAAATGCAATAGCATCCGTTTTGGCAGTATAATTTCCAATCTTATATCGACCAATTAACCGTAAAAGCTAGATACGCGCAATAACTTAGTTATAATTATAATAAACTGATTGAAGATAAAATCTAAACGAGTGTATCCAAAAAATTCATAAAAATCAGTGTAAATAGGATCTGCCTAGAAAGAACCCACGAATCTTTTCAAACTCGGATACCAACACGCGCATTATATCTTTTTCACTGGGTACCTTCGTCTTGTATATAATATAAATCGTCATCACAGTATTTAGACAACTTAAAACTTTGAATCTCGTAGCCTCAGTAATAAAAGCGATAAATATTTTGCGTCTCCTAAGAAAGAGTAAAATAAGTGCAAATTCAACTACAATTTACACTTATATTAGTAAATTATCTTTCTCTACGAAAGCGAAGTAGAAAGTAGATTTAAGAATCGGAGGAACGAGATACTTCGAAAGTAAAAGTAATATCACTAGTTTCGAAATAAAGGTGACACGGTGGTCAGAAAATGTAGTACGAAAACTTAAAATTAAACTACGCTTTGTCGTTATCGGATCATCGACAGGAACCAACTTTACGCGAGTGGAATATCGTAGTGGAAAGTCAAAGCAAAAGAAAAATTCAACGAAATTCTCAAAGCACCAGGAATCATCACAAACGCAGGAGTGTAGATTAAATAATAAATAAACGAGTAATATTACTGTCGCTTTGCACGAAAAGAAAACTCGAACTTGGTTCAAGACTAATCGATCAATTCAGAATTCATGCTTGGTACTCTAACATTATAATTATCTGGATGCTAAGTACAAGACAGACGAATTATTAATACTAATTCTCTCTCCGGCAAAGAGAGTAGAAGAAAAATCTCCGAACTCTCCATGGCAGGAATATTTTGCCCGCTGAAATATAAAAAGGGCCAATTATCTGACCCTTAAATTCGTTTCGCCGTGTCTGGATCTCCAATCAAAGTAACCTTGTGCGATTTCAAATTGATAAACGTTAGGCGTTTACGACGAAAACTTTCGTCAATATTTTTTTTAACGCTGGATCATCCGAATGTTGGAAAGCGTAATGCAGTTTCTGTTTTTTTTTTGGACGAGTCGCGAAAGGTGAAAAGCAGACTAGGAATTCCACGCAAAATCCAATGGACTGCCGATTGAAAAACACGAGTACTTGCATCGACCAAGGTTTCGAAGGAGTTTACTCTGAATAATTAGAATGAATCTTTAATCGGCAGCATTCTTTCGATTCAATCACTCATCGGAGGCAACCTTTCGCTCATGACTTATTTTCATGCCCGTTTACAAAAAGCTTTCGTTAAAATTTTCACAGCGAAAAGAACTTTAGGAAGGTTTGCGGAGGAATCGGAACATGAAGTGTAGTTTGATCGACGTCGGCCAATTTTTCTTGAAAGGCCGGATCTTGATCGGCGATGCATGGGTGGCCCAGAGATCGCCAAAATAAACAGCGGCAATTGCGACAGAGTTGAATCATTTCAGCATATTCTTCTCGTAAGCCGAAGGACCTGGATAATAAAAAAAACTTGGTTAGAAACCGAATAGAAATCAAGAGAATTTGTATTCTTTGTCTCCATTCTTCCTTTCAAATAAAAGTTAAAAAATGAAGGAAAGAAAGTTTTTTATTTTCAGGGTATCCGTTTTAATCGAGGAAAAAATTCCTGGTCATATTTAAATTGACATTTTTAAACCAAAATCATCAAACAAAAATCATCAAGAAGATTTCCTATTAATAACAATTCACGGTCAATGAAATTAAAAAATTCGAATTTTTAGAGCTGAAATTTTTTCATTTTAAGTAATCAAAACTGAACTGCAAATTAAAGCATTCAAAGGGTTTGGTTGAAAATGAATTTGTTTTGGTTCACGATTCAACTACTTAGTTGAAAATTGAAGCACTTTGTTGAACATTTATTTTTTGGTTTAAGATTCATCATTGTAATTGAAAATTCATCTCTTTGGTTGAAAAATTAACTATTGTGATGAAGATTCGTTTTTTTGGTTGAAAAAAATTCAACTGAATTTTTTTTTTAGTTGAAAATTTAACTATTTTGTTGAAAATTAGTCTTTTTGGTAGAATTCAATGGTTCTTTATTTAAAATTAAAATAGTTTTTGGTTGGAAAATCAACTATTATATTTTTTTGTTCAGAATTTATCTTTTGCGGTTGAATTTAACTACATACTTAGTTGAAAGTTGGATATTGAAAATTGATATATTTGGTTTGACAATTTAATTATTTTGTTGCAAATTCGATTTTTTTTCTAAATTAATTTTTTAACTGAAAATTGAACTAGTTCATTTTGTATTGAAAATTGATCTTTTTAATTGATAATTAAATTATCTGATTGGAAATTCGTTTTTATCTGGGTTGAGCATTAATTTTTTTAACTGAAAATTTAACTATTCCGTTTTCGGTTGACAATTGATTTTTTTAGACAAAGATTCAACTATTTGTTTGAAAATTGAAGTATTTGGTTGAAGATTAGCCTTTTTGGTTTGAAAATTCATCTGTTTTGATATAAATTCAATATTTTTTGGTTATAATGCAACTTTTTGGTTGAAAATGAATCTTTCTTTTTTGTTGAAGATTCATCGCTTTAGTTGAAAATTTAATTATTTTGTTGCAAATTCGTTTCATCTTTTGTTCAAAATTAAAGTTTTTAACTGAAAATTTAACTTTTTTTTTTAAATCGAAAGTTGATCTTTTTTAATTGAAAGTTAATCTATTTGGTTGAAAATTTATTTATTGTGTTGAAAATTCATCTTTTAGTAAAAACTATTTCTTTTAACTGAAAATTTAACTATTTCATTTTGGATTAAAAATGGATCTTTTTTAATTAAAAATTAAATTATTTGGTTGATTTACAATTTTTTTACAATTTTAGGTTATGTTGGCTTTTTATGTCAGAAATCATTATTTTTCATTTTTAATACACAATCATTAGATTTCAAAGTTGACATTTTTGTACAAATTAAGGTAAAGTTCGCGTTTTTTCTGGAAATCGGTATACATTTCAAAGAAGATTTACAATTTTCTGACAATTTTTAGTTATGTCAACATTTTTTACGGGAAACCGTTGATTTTAAATCAACAACAAAAAACATTAGTTTTGAAAGAAGACTTACTATTATTATAAAAAAATGGTATGTTAATATTTTTCTTCGTAAAAATGGTATGGTTAATAGAAAATAAATAGATTAAAAAAAATATTTACAACACTTAAATGATAATATATATAATAATATATCATATATAATATATAAATATTATATATAAATAATATATAATAATCTTCGCGTTTTTCACCGAAATCGGTTCTTTTAAACAAAAATAATTAAATTTCAAAGAAAATTTACAATTTCGAATAATTTTTTCTTATGCTGTTAGTGTTTTTTGACGAAAATTGGTATTTGTAATTTAGAAAATACATTATATTTCAGAGGAGATTTACAATTTTAGGTTATGTTGGCGTTTTATACCTGAAATCATTATTTTTGATAAACAATCATTGGATTTCAAAGAAGATTGAAAATTTGTTTACAATTGAAGGTAATTCTCACGTTTCTCTACTGGAAATCAGTATAGATTTCAAAGAAGGTTTACAATTTTCGAACAATTTTAGGTTATGTTAACATTTTACGGGAAATCGTTGATTTTAAACGTTTTAAAACAACAACAAGAACATTAGGTTTCAAAGAAGACTTATCATTTAAAAAAATGGCATGTTAATATTTTTCATAGAAAAAATGGTATTTTTAATAAAAAAATCATTAGAATTGAAAAAATATTTACAATATTTGAAACGATATTATGTTATCTTAGCGTTCTTCACCGAAAATCGATTCTTTTCAACAAAAATTATTAAACTTGAAAAATAAAAAAATAAAATAAATACAAAAATATTGCATTAATATATTTTTTTAATACCATGTGACGAGTGGGTCACGTGACCGGC
>JAABKJ010012381.1:0-10535 GCA_011634705.1 Andricus grossulariae
TACAGTTGTCGATGATTTGACCTTTAATTTTAAAAGGTCTGGGCGCAAATGTGGGGAAAATACAAAGACCGAGCGCGTAGCGCGAGGCGCGCGATGAGAATGTGCCCACACAGCGGGCAGATTTTTTCGATTGGTTTTGTGCGGGGTCCTTTGAAAAATCTGTATCCTACAGACAAACTTTTGTTATTAACATAATTGAAAGTTGATGCACGAATAGAGATTACTTGATTCGCGATATTTTCATTGACCTATTTGTATTTTTTAAATATTTTTACTTCCTCTATGATAAAGCAAATATATTTGTAAATTAATCATAATGAGGAACCAGAATGCTCATCAAATTAGCACCATAAAATTGTAAATACAAATAAAGTGGAAACACTGGAAATCGAATTCACAGCTAGAACTCAATGTTTTGTAAATTGAATCATTATGAATTTGTTGTGACTATTTCAATATTGATGATAAATGAATCTGATAATGTGATAATAGAATGTAGAGATAAGGAGCCGTTTAAAGTATTACGTACCGTACTTGGGGGGGGGGGCAGTCGCAGAGTATTACTATGTGTGTCTATATACAATATATAATTGTATATTACTATGCATATTTCACGTGTAATTGAAATGATTACAAAAAAATTTCACTTCACGTACCTAGCATACATACTCGAACGAGATGAAATGAGATTAAAATTTTCCATTATTCTCTTTTGTTCTGAATGTTGACTATTAAATATTTAAGTATTATTACAAAAATTTAACAAACATTTGTGTCGAGAAACAGCAACACAAACTTCAAATGTACCAGAATTGCTACATCGATCAGTATGTGTTTGGCAGTGTCCATCTTTTTGTTTTATACACTCTGGTTTTGATTCGCCAAAAAATAATTAGGCCAAGGATAGCTAGCACAAAAATTATACTTGTAGAATTCATGCCTATCTTTTATGTTTTGATTTTACCAATGGTCTTCTAAAGCAGAAAACTCTATATATTTGCTAAAATTGTTATTATTCTATATATTATTATAATTATTTGAAAAAACTTGAAAATCAGGTTATTTTTAATGTACATATTGGAAGTTTTCTTCCATTCACGTATGCACTTAAAAACTACAATAATGTATTCATTAATGTAAGAAATGTTATAAAATTCTTTAATTTGTTTTCCATTTAAAAAGTTAACTACAAATTACCTTACTTTTTATTGCTTTTGTACCACTATAGTAATAACTACAAAACGTTCAATGAATAGAATAAATATGCAAAAACCTACGAAGATGTACATGGAAAATATAACTGATCTTATATCTACTAATAAAAATATCTACAATTTGTATTTTTTAAATGCATTTTATTTTATTGACGAAGACATTGCATACTGTATCCAATAATAAATTGAAATCGAATTATTCATATTTTGATGAAATTCCAGATCTTTCCTTCCTCTTGGCCAGAGTTACAGTATATTCAGCATCGTTAATCTTTAGTAATGATTCTGTAACGGAAATGAAAAATAAAGGAAATATTTTTTCAATATGAAGCAAGATATCAGGATAATTTTCTAACCACTCAAAAACTTAACAAAATTCTGATAGGTATTGCAGATTTTACATCACGAAAATTCAAAAGTTGGAAATGAAAAATTGAAACTAGATACCTTCAAAATTAAAAAGCTCGAATTCAAGCTTTGAAAACTGAACTGAAATTGAAAAGTTTTTAATTCCATATTGAAAAATTAAAAATATGAAATAAGACATTAATGCTTTCAGAATGTGTGAATTTTGAGTTTTTAAGATTAAATACATTGATTAATAAAACAATAAAATATTAATGAAAAATTTACCAGAAATTAGATTCCAAACCATACACCACATGTGCTTGTTAAATCAAGACACAAATTGCTGCAACAATTATCATGTTGCTCGCATTTTTCACCTACACTAGTACAATTTTTAATTTCCTTCGCAAAAACGCTCATCAGGCAAAGGATAGCGACCAAAAAAATTATTCTTGTAGAATTCATGTTTATCTCCTATTTTTCGCTTTACTAATGGCCTTCTAAAACAGCTCAAATTTCGTCAAACCACAATGTCGTACGTTAAACATTTCTTATCGCAAAGCAAACTTCGATAAAAATCTTGATATGTTGATTTCAAGGTCACTGATTTTATGAAAATCCAAAATGTGTACATTGCAGATTGGGGTGGTTCTTATCTATACTTGGTGGAATTTTTTTAGTATTTCTCTGCTCTCATCCCCAAGTTTTTTTCAATTGTCCAAAAAAAAATGTCCTCGAAATTTGGTCGCCCAAAGATCATGCAGTTTCATACATGCAATTCATGCAATTATTGCAATCATACGGTACTTATATTAAAAATAATTCCGTGCTTCAGTATATTGTTGAGAATTCGTCAGGGAATAAGAATCAATCATGAATTTCGAGAGTTATGGGTTCCTAAAGAAGACCTCATAAGTGACAAATTTGAATTTTGCGTGATATTGCGGATTATTAACGCTTTTCAGAAGTTTAAATTATAAATAATCAATAATCGGAACGTAATTAATTACTTTTGAAATAATTTTCAATCAAATTCAATTTCACAATTATTTAAATAATACGTGTTTGTTTCAATATTTAGATTGCCTAAAAAAAGCAGGAGAAACATATGATCTCACCATTTTTCGACAGATTTTAATATTTTTAAATCCTGATTCTTTTATAAAAATACTTGTGAATTTTCAAACAAATTTGAGTGATTTAAACAATTATATTTTGTTTAGTTATAATATAATATAAATATAATTATACAATTATTTTAAAAATTATGCCATTGTTATGATTGATTATAATAACGGCTAGAAAATACGTTCATTCATAACTTACATGAAAAAACAAATGTTTAAACAAAGTAACACTGTTTTAAAAATTTAAAATTAGTTAACAGTTAAAGGTTAATAAACCGCAATATTAACTAAAATTCAAATTTGTTACTTATGTGATTTTCTTTGTGGACCAATAAGAGTGGCTTAACGTCATTCACCCTCAAAATTTATGTTTGATTCTTATTTTCTGAAGAATTCTGATCAATGTACTGAAATACGGAATTATTTGTAACATATCATCGCGTTTAAATCTTAGATTTAAAAAACTGGGAGGTGAGAGCAAAGAAATTCGAGAAGCGAAAAATAAGAGCCATCATATTAAACGTATATCAAGTACATTGTTGCATTTTAATTTCAACTAATAAGTAATTATTAATGAGAATTAAAATTGTGGATTTCAGATTTGATATAATTAAATTTTTTTGAATCTTTTTGAAAGTGGGATCGGGTCAAATGGAATAATGGTTTTTATAACAAAATATATGCTGGTAGAATCTGACGCAGATTTTTTTCAGATAAAAATAAATAAAAAATTATCGTTCAGATTAGAATGTTTAAAAAATACATTTATTTCAAGGTATAAGTTTTCTGTGCAGCGAACGTTAATGTAAGTGAGAAATTTGTGTAGCGATAATGTAATATTCTTATTTAGCTTTATAAAAGTCTTGTACAATAGATACATAACATTATTATAATTCAATAAAATTATTTTTTAAGAATATGTTAGTCCAGTATTTTCAGCATCACCAATATTTGAAAGATTATAAACCTGGAATTTAAAAAAAGATCTAGAAAATAAACACGCGTGCGATGCTCGCGATAACCGTCGCAACTCCCTTAAAAGGTCTTAAAATACCTCTTTTTTCGTTTGATTTCTCCTTGGCTATGATGTTTGTGTCAGCTGGTGCCGAAAATTCGATAACGAACATAGTTCGTTTTTCGAAGTCAAGGATAACTATGTCAGGCCTCGAGTGCGCAACAGAAACAATTTCGAGAATATGAAGTTCCAGTATATGCGGCACATCTCATTTTCGACAATTGACTCTATTTCCCTGGGAACGTTTAGTGAAGCGGTATTTGGGCTCATGCCGTAAGAGTGACAGAGATGATAAAGCATTCTTAGTGCCGCATTGGGCCTTTGGATGTAGGTCGTTCCCGTATGAGTTGGACAACTAGATAGTATGTGCCCTAGATGTTCGGGGTGTATATGACGCGCTCTGCAGCTATCATCGGGAATGTCTCGGCTCAAAATGTGGCGAAGGTAAGCTAGAGTGGAAATGACACCGTTTGGACATGCCAAAATAAAACCCTCCGTGTCCGACTTCAATCCGGGTGATTTAAGGTTAGCAAACGTTAGCTCATACGACATCGACTGATCCTCCACATTTCTATGGAAGATGCCGTGCATCCTCTTGTTGAGGAGCTGTTCGCGGAAGTTTTTCTCCTGTGCTTTCTTAAGCCGTGCCTTCGGGAGTGAGTACTCGAGATGGATAAGATTTTATGCATTTTGCACACCCCTGATATTGAAGTCAAAATCGAGTGTTTCAACAGCATCCTCCGCTGTTTTGTACAGAAACGCCCCTTTGTCCAGTTCTTCGTGTTTCCTGACCATTTTAAGAAAAGGGCCTTGTCCATTTGTGGCTATATGTGCTGTACCCAGAATAATATTGTTGTGAAGATATTCAAGATTCAGTATTCCGCGACCACCTTGACGGTTTGAGATGTAAAGTCGCGAAACAGAAGACTTAAGGTGCATGCTTTTGTTCATGTGCATAACCTTTCGGGACCCGATATCGAGGGATCTGAGCTCGTCATTCGTCCATGGAACCACTCCAAATAATTAGACTACCACTGGGATGGCGAGCATGTTTGCCGCAGATACTTTGTTCTTCGCCGACAGTTCGGAAGACCATATCCGTCGGAGGAGACGTTTGTATCTGCATTGGAGAGTATCCTTTATAGATGTCACGTGCTTAATGCGGCTCTGTGGCACGCCCAGGTATGTATAGGTCTTTTCAGCGCCAATGTGTCGTATAGTGCTTGTGTCGGCGATCTTAGGGTCTTTGGGGATGCCATTAGGTTTTCCTTTCTTCAAATAAACCTTCAGGCATTTCTCCAACCCGAACTCCATTCCAATATCTTGAGTGTACTCTTTGACAATGTCTAGAGCTAGATGTAGTTTCTCTTTATTTTTAGCATAGATTTTAAGATCATTTATGTAAAATACATGAGTGACCTCATGCTTTTGATTTCCAGGTTTGCCGCAGAGGTACCTTTCGAAATAACGCTGATAGAATGCAGGTTCTCTCGACATCCTGCTACGCCTTTCTTTGAGCCGCGTAGCTCATACATCTCTTGCCACACAGGTACAGTTGTCCGAACAATTCTATCATTAAGGATAGCTTTGATGATCCTATACAATGTGTTAAGACAAGCTATTGGTCTGTAATTCTTAGGGACAGCTAACTTACCCGTCTTCGGCAGGAGCACTCTGCGCCCTTCCACCAAATACTACGGAATAGGCTCTTCCGACTTTAGATATGAGGTGAAAATGCGGGCAAGATGCTGGTAGGTTGGAGAAAACTTCTTTCACCAGAAGGTCTTGATACCATCTGGTCCTGAAGCGGAATAGTTCTTCATGCCTCTTAATAATTTTGTCACCTCTTCGGTAGTGATAGGTGGGTATTCCTCCTCAGGTGTTATATGGGTACTGCACAGCTCTTTGAAGCTATTCATATTCTTTGAATTTTCTTTTGGTAATAAAGTTATTTTTTTCAATTTTTAAAATTTTTAAAAATGAGAAAATTTTGGTTTTAAAGCCAAAAGTTTTGAAGGAAAAAGACCTCTTTTTAGGCCATTGATCACGAGTAATTTTAACTTCAATTTATATTTTTGTAATCTAATTAATGCCTCTAAAATGCCTCGATCTCCTCTAGTGCGGGCGGGTGGACGACATTAACTGGAGGGTCTTGGAAGAGTCGAGATGGGTCAAAGAAAAACTGTTGATTTTCTCTGACCCATCTTTATCTCCGCTCTAGACCTCTCCTAGCGTTAGATAGTACTCGTGTTCTGTCAACAATATGCTGTCTGATGGTCAGTAGCTTTGACTTGTTGAGTGTATGATGACGGAGCCGCAATTCGCGCGCGAACTTTCGAACCTTGGCAGTGAAAGTCCTGCCAGATGTTATGTAGTCAATCACACACTGAATGCGGGACGTGTACTGCTTTGCCTAGCCTATCTTTGTGCTGCGTTGGTGCATTCTTCTTTTAGTCTTATGGTCAACCGTTGGTTTTGTTTTACGGCTCGCATCCGCCAAAGCCCTCGCTGCATTATACATACTACAATTAATATTCCAGAGGTCGGATTCTTCTGACAAAAACTCCACGAAGCTCGTCATCTAGTTTAGCCAGATCTTTGGGCTTGAGAGAAACCTGAATGTTGATATTTCTCCGGATCCAGAAGCATCGCTCTGCCTGTAATTGTTAACTTGTGTTATGGGAATGAGAAAATTGACAAGTGCGAGATCAAGTTCAACATCGCATATTATGTGAAAGAAGATAGAACTAATCGCTTACTCCGACCGAACGACGCAACGAGCTCAGCGTCTCCTATTAAACTAAACTTTCGTTCAATGCAATCAGATCAACCACCATAAAAGGCCACACCAGGTAAACACACTAGAAGCTTCGCATTTTCGATTTTCAATTCCAAACCCAAAACAGCGGTCACAACATCTAATCAATAATAGTGACCCAGCGTATATAAATTTAATACTCCTACTCGCTGGTCACTAATTGACTTCACAATTAATCTATATTCCTTAATCCTAATATTGTGACATTCGCCGCAAACTTATCATTTGTTAACGGCTTGGTATAAATATCGGCTATCTGTTCGCTACTTGGTACATATTCGATAAGTATTGTTTTTGCCTGAGCAGCTTCTCTTATAAAAAACAATTTAACATCAATATGTTTTGTTCTATGATGTACCTCAGGATTTTTGATGAGTCGGCGCTTTGATTGTCCATGAAGACGGGAGTGACTGACTTCTTCCACTGCATATAAAATGTCAGGTCAAGTAACTGTCGCAGCATGCATCAGGGATCCCACAGCTTTGCAATAAGGGAAATCCATCTTCACAACATCAGTCGCTTTCCTTAGGAAAACATTTGAATCTGCAGGAATATTTTTGGGGCAAATACCCTTTCAATGTAAGCTTCTTGGTTGAGGCGTATATCACGATGTATACGATTTCTGATGATTTGGATGCCAACATAGTAATTACCGTCACCTTGAGTAACTTCGAAATTATGTTCAAGGTGTTTAAGAATCTCTTCTTGGATTTCTTTGGATGTCGATATTATTGATCCGTCACCTATGTAGAATATCAAATGGACTATCTCACTATCTATTTTAACGGAATAAATACAAGGATCAGCTCTGCTTTGGAAGAGATGGAGTTCCTTTAGATAGTTCGTAAATTTCGTATTGCACACTCTTGACGATTGCTTCAATCCATACAAACTCTTGAATAATCGACAACAAACATTCTTTTGCTTGGCTTCCAGACCTTCCGGAAGTTCCATGAATACTTCTTCTTCCAAGACGCCATTTAGGAAGGCAGCTTCAATGCCGAATTGACCTATTTCCATGTCATCGATTGCTCCTAGCTCCAATACGGTGCGTATCGAATCGTATCACACTACTGGGACAGATGTTTCCTTGTAGTCTATACCTTCAATTTGTGAATACCCTTTTGCAACAAGTCGCGCTTTCATTCGAATTTCATCACTTCCAGGTGTACATTTTATTTTGAACAACCACTTGCATCCAACAGCTGAACGATCTTCTGGCAAAGGCATTAAATCCCATGTTTTGTTTTCTTCTAAAGGACGTAATTCTTTTTCCATTGCTCGTTTCCACGCTTTAGCATTTTGTGACTCGAGCGCCTCCGAATATGATTGAGGCTCTATAATCCTCGCAGAGTGCGCTGTTTCTCCATATTTTAAGGGCGGCTTGATGTTCATTCGCAGATTGTATCGAGGTTTTGGTGCTTCAGAACTTTTATTCAATTCGAGTGCTTCATCTTCCACTATAGAGTGCATTTCCTTTTTTCTAAAGATATCTTGCTTCAGAAGGGTCATATTTAAAGTCTTGGTCATCTTCAAAGTCCTAATCTGGTTAGATTTGTTTCCTTCATCAAAATAAACATCACAGCTAACTACAATTTTGCCAGTTCCTGGATTATATAGGCAGAAATTTGTTGATGTTGGTTCATACCCCACTAGGTACATCTTCTTGCGTTTTGGCTCCCATTTCATTCGTTTCTCTTTTAGGACATGGACATAAGCTACTGTTCCGAAAGCATGCATGTGGCCTAGTGAATGTTTCTTCCCAAACCATTGCTCGTATAAAGTTGTATCTGGATTTTTACTTGCAGGAGTTCTATTAGGTATATATACGGCTGTATATACTACTTTTCCGCAGAGACTTGTTTTTAGATTGCTACTTATCAACATTGTTCTGGCCCTATCTTGAATATTTCGGGTTTTTCGTTCGGCTCTGCCATTTTGTTCAGGCGTATATGGGGCAGGAAGTTCGTGAGTAATTTCATAGTCTTTAAGGAGTGTCTTAACTTCATTGTATATGCATTCAGTCCCATTGTCTGAACGAAATAATTTCACTCGTTTTCCCGGAGTATTTTCTGCTAAAGAGAGGAATTCCTTTAACTTGAGAAAAACTTCGGACTTGTGCGCAATCAAGTACACGTATCGGAAACCTGTGGCCTCGTCTTTGAATGTTGCAAAAAATCTGAAACCTCAATTTGCCGTTATTGACATTGGTCGACTCACATCGGAATGGATCCCTTCGCAAGGTTGTGAATTTCTCGATTGTTGGAGGTGATGAGGTACACGATGGGCTTTGCCTAGTTTGCACGGCTCGAAGAAAAACTCCGTATAGTCATTAATCTCTATGTCATCAACTACTTAATTCTGAATCATTGTTTTAATGGTTGCCGAATATATGTGTCCTAATCTTTCGTGCCAACTTTGCAAAGTAAGAATTCTCGCGGCTTTAGCTCTTTCAAAAAAGTATGTAAAGAATAAGTTTTGTTCCGGATGTGGAACCCACAAAACATTTTCCATTTTTCGAAGCTCCCATCGATTCGGTATCCATGCCTCTACGAACACTGTTCCCATTCCGTGAACTGGTAGTTTGCGATCATCCGCAACAAGCACCCATTTCACCTTAATCTCAACAAAATCATAGAACCATTCTCTTATTGAAGTCATGTGTTTTGAAGCACCAGAATCAGATAACCAGATTTCTACATCATTTGCAGCCTTCATATCCGAAACTAGTTGTCGGAAAATAACCTCTTCAGAGTTTGAGGTTTTTGAACAATTTTAATTGTTCTTTCTCCTTTTCGGACACTCTTGTTCCCAGTGTTCCACCTGACCGCATCCAAAACATCGCGTAACCTTTTTCTTTTCGGCAATCTCGAAGGTTCTTTTTCATGAAGGACGCTGATGTTTCAGCATTTTTGCACTAAATGCACTCGCGGAAACATCAGCTTCATTGTTTTTACTCCGTAAATAGCCGCCAACGAATCCGAAATTTCTTTTGAGGATTTTGCATTCACAATGAGTTGTGCTTGGACAGGTTCCAGGGTCGATATCAGGATGGCCATAGCTCTCCCATCAATTCTGATCCATTTAGAGGGATGTTCCTCCAGTTTCTTCTTAGTTCCATCGACTATATCAAGAAGTCCATGACTACGGGGAAGTGTCTGCACGTGGAACTTCCAAAGTTGATAATTCGCACCATTAAATCGATGCTTAATTTGCACACTTTCACCTGGCTTTAACAGGCTCACCTTGAACGACACAGGACTTACGAGGCTTTCACTCGATTCACGTGGATCACTTTGTAAAAATAAAAATACCACTCGCGTTTTCTGGGCTCATAACCTGTTAACTTATGTTATGAGAATAAGAAAATTTACAAGTGCAAGATCAAGTTCAACATCGTATATTATGTGAAAGCAGATGCAACCAATCGCTTACAACGACCGAACAACGCAACGAGCTCAGCGTCATCTATTAAACTAAACTTTCATTTAATGCAATCAGATCAACCACCATAAAAGACCACAACAGGTAAACACACTAGAAGGTTCGCATTTTCTATTTCTAATTCCGAACCCAAAACAGTGGTCACAACATCTAATCAATAATAGGGACCCAGCGTATATAAATTCAATAGCATTGATTGCCTGATCGCGGTTGGTAGACGTTTATGAAAAAAATGCGAGAGCTCTGGGTGTTTCTCGCACCACAGTGTATGCAGTCGTGCCGTGTGACCTTTTTGTTCAGGGGCCATACTGGTATCACAGCACTTCAGCAGGTCGTCCCTGAGCCGATCCGTCCACTTAAAAAAATGAGATTCTGCCGGCCCATCGCATTGACTCCGTCTTGACTGGCTGTTTCCACGAGCAGCTAGGGAAAAGGGTTTGTCCATCCTTGTATAGCCCCGCATGCAAGGATAAGGCTGCATACTCTGAGAGTTCGCCCGGCATCCCAGAGTCACCGTTTGAGACACCTCACCCAGGTGCCATTCAGCTTTCGGCACGGTTGTCACGCCT
>JAABKJ010012382.1:0-10535 GCA_011634705.1 Andricus grossulariae
ATATATATATATATATATATAATAGTATATATATCCTTACTATAAAAAATTATATAGACAGTTAAATTCACCTTATGAAATATTGATACAGGGTTAAGTTCTTTGTATATTAAGGTAATTTTTCTGAAATTCAACAATACTGTCAAAATAAAGAGCCATATTAATAATCATGTCAATTTGTACTTATATGTAAATATTCATACTCGTTAAATTTATGGAATATTTATATTTTCTGCTTATTTTGTCCACATAACATTTGTAATCATGAAGCGTTTTTTGATCATCACTATCCAAAAACGTGTAAAGTATTTTATCTCTCTACAATTAATAAATTACTTTTTAGCTTATGTTTACCTCAAATGTGTTTTCCCTTTCGGACGATTTGTTTTATCATTTGCCGGTAGCCATTTTTTCGTAATATTTATTCATTTATTTTTAATTGGCTCTTATTTCGTAGGAAAATTGGTTGACAAGCTATTTTTTATCGCTGACTATGATTTGAAACTTTGAAAAAAATAAATTCTAGACTTGAAGAGAAACAGAGTTGCATAAGGTAGACAACACCATTTTCAAAAATGACTTTTTCGTTGCATTTCATACTTCATAACGACACGCGTCGATTACCTGTAATATTTTTAACGAAAAATTACACATCACTTCAGTAATCATTTGCGTATATTTAAAATAATTTGGGTTTTTGAAATTCAAGAGAATAATAACTATTGTTATTCAATAGTTATGAAATTAATTTGAGATACGAACTTTACTATTACAACCGTTTTTAATATTCGCGCTTTAAAGAACAAAGAAAGAAACAATTTTTTAATTAAGTAAGAATCCAAAGAATACATTTTTGAGAAAGGTAAAAATATTAAATAAATTATTCTCTCTAGACGCAATTTCCTTTCTGAATTTGAATTAGTATAGTTTTCTGTTAATGAAACCGTGTGAAGTGATGCTCAGCGTCTGAGTAAAATAGGAAATAAGTATATATTCCTTGCAATGTATTACTATAATAGTCAATGATGTACAAAACTCAGTTATCATCATGTAGCTTTTAAAATCTTCTGAAATTTGAGATTAAATACGTAAAAACTTTCTATTGTTAACGCTTCATTATTATAGAGTAATTTAATATGATGGCAAATTAGGTTTGGATGTTCTTCTCAATATTTTTCGAGTGATCAAGTTATGAAAAACTATTTTGAGACCTATTAAAAATTGAAAGCCCATAAAATATAGCATGAATAATTTTTATGTTCTATGCAAGCGAAAAATTTATCTAAGTTTATACATCCTCCTAACCTTGAAAAAATTCGTTCTACAATATTGCGGTAAGTGGTGAAAAAATTACCTGTAATTTTACATACATAAATTGAATAGAGCCACAAACTTCTAAATAAATATATTGTGTATTAAACAATAAATGAATTATTTTTCTGCATTCGTTTTTTTGGAAAGTATTTTAACTTTCGGACGGCGGCAAATAGAAATAAAAACGTTATATTATCATCAGAAAAAAGTTGTCTTGCTGACAGACTACAATGAAAAGTGGATTCTTTAAATATTCCGTGTTAAAAAAGTCACATAGCGACTTTAATATTTTTGTTATTATTTTATTTTTTATAAGCATTTTTTTGTCTGTAGATTTTGAAATTATTCATATTTTGTTTCCCGGAATTATTGAAACTAACGCACATCGAAATATGATTTCATTATTGATGAATTACTCTATTCAAAATTATAAAAAGGGTTTAAGAATTCACATGTTCCAAAAACAAAATCCTTCGGAGTTACAACTTTATGTAAAGTTACGGTTAATCATGTAAAGTTTTCTACATTCAAAAGTTAATCATAATATTTTATTTGCCTAATAATGTACAGTTTCAATATTTTAAGAAACGGTGGCACAATAGGCTGTATAGCTTGAGCGCCAGAGGAGCTTTTCATGGGCCCCTCGCCCGTCCTAAAACTAACTACTTATTTATAGATTTTACAAAACGGTACCAAGCTGAATTCTGGCGGTAGCTCAACAAATTTAAATTGCCGATAAAGGCTACTTTTTTAATGTAAAAATTAAGCTATTCCATTTCTAGTTCAAAAATTATGTTCTTTACTTTAAAATTCAACTAGTTCTTTGAAAATGTATCTTTTTCACTTAAAAATTTATGTGTTCTACTGAAAATTGGTTCTTTTTTGTAAAAAAGTAATCTTCTTAGTTAAAAAAGTAACTGCCACATTCTTCGTTCAGAATTAATTATTTTTGAAATGAAATTTATGATCCTTCTTCGAAAGATAAACTCATGTGTTGAAAATTATTCATCATCACTTTTCTTGAAAATTCATTCTTTTTTATTTAATTCAACTATTTCACTTGAAGAATCATAATTTTAGTTGAAAATTCTTTACTTTGTTTGACACTGACGTGTTTATAACAGACAATTGAGCTATTATATTGCTGGCTGAAAAGGAATATCCTTCACATCAAAATGAAACTACTTGGTTGCAAATTGGTCTTTTTGCTTGAAAATGCATGTATTGTGTTGAAAAATCGACTTTTTCTGTTAAAAATTACTCTTCTTCAAAACTTGATCTTCTTTGAGAACTCATATTTTTCCTTTAAAATTCAAGTATTCCGGTAAAATACTTAGGTACTGCAGTCAAATATTCATCAGTTCACTTCATCTTTTTCGTTGAAAACGAAACTATTTTCTTGACAATTAAACTTGTTTATTACGAATTCTCATTTTTAATTCCAAATTTATCTATTCCAGTTGAAGCTTCATAATAGTAGCAGAAAATGCATCACATTGAATGAAAGTTTGTTTTCTTCCTTGAGTGGAAAAGTAATATTTTCAACTGAACATAGAGCTATTTCATGTTTGCTTGATGACTGTTCTTATTTCAGTTAAAAATTCAAGTATTTGGTTGAAAATTGATCTTTCTTAGTTGAAAATTCCACTATTTCCTGTTGGTTGCAAATTTTTTTCGTTAAAAATTTAATCGTTTGGTTTAAAATTCATCTATCTTGATATTTGTTTCATAGTTGATTGGGAACAGTTTGATGACCTCCTTATTGATTGTCAAAAACAATGAAAGTAAGGACAATTCAAAAACTTTCCAAAGAAGACATTATTTGAGAATATTTTTGGGCCGCGAATTACCAAGCTGCATGCACGATTTTTGCATAATCCAAGAAAATTTGTGTTGTCTGAAGAGAAATAATTAACATAAAGACAATCAAGTTTGTTCAATCAATTACATTTTCTTGAGACAAGAAATATTTTTTGATATGAAGAAGATATTATATTGTCTATACATATATTTTAAAAGATATTTTCTTCATTCAATATTCATTCTTCTTCTGTAGACTTAGGTAACTGTATTGCTGGTGCATATTTATTATTTTATGTTTATTGAATCAAAGATAATATAAGAAATTCAAATTGGTTAAAAATTATTACTTTTCCAGGAATATCATTAGGAGTCCCATTCATGAGACTGCTAGTGTGCGCTTACAGCATAATGGCATTGTTGAAAAAGTTTAAACCATTTAGAAGTTTTTGCCTTCTATGTAAACGGAGTAATGGATCCTTTTACTGTTTCAGAACAAGTGGACGATTCTGTAGTACTTTCCTGCTGTGACACCGCATTAACACTTACATCAATAGAAGTGGAAGCAAAATCCCTTGAAAAGTTGTCAAGTTTAAAGTGCTTATTGTTAATTATTTTTATATTGTCTTTTTTGTAATGTGACGAGCAGTTTACGACAAAATGAAAATCTATACTGTACAAATCACAAGAAACAGCTCAGTCATCATCAATCGCACCTTACGTTAATTGGTCACCAATTCATTAAAAATTAATTTTCACGCATGTATCCTCTATCTCTCACAGTATACAAATAATATTTTTTAAAGTTTTTGTATGCTTCATTTCAAAAATGTGGTTATTCCAAGTCAAGGGTATTGCAGCAGTAGCACATAAATTCCGTAAACAAATACCGCTGCTGCATATTTCCTTCAAATTGAGCCCTTGTAGCACGAGCTTTTTGTTTGAAGAGGGCTTTAAGCTTTCATTTACTTTTTGTCCTTTCCTGATAATCAATAGACACTTAGTTAAGTTTAAGCACACCCTTCAGGCCCGCTGCCGGGGGTGCTCGTCAATGTGGGGGATACAGCAATACATGTTCCGAGAGCACTAATTTTCCTCTACAATATGGTATACAAATAGAGGCATTTCTTCATCTTTCACGTGTAAGGTTTTATTTCTAGTAACTTTTATCACGATACCCTCTCACCTGACACATCCCGCCGTGGGATCTCGGACTATTTGTCGCTCAACGTTTTCTCTGGGGAGGCTTAATATATAGAACATTTTGTCGGCATATCATTCTTCTCTGGTCGCCTTGCATAGAAGGTTGCTAGTCATTTCTTGGAGAAATACAAACTTTCATTTTTTAAATAATCAGTCAAAAAAAGTTGTTAAAATGATTTGCAACATTCTTACACTCTTCTTGTTTTATTACATCATCGTTCAGCTGGAAATTTTCGCATCTCAAGGTGGTGGTGAGTTTTAAACACGGTTTTTACTAAAAATACGAAACGAGACACGGGTAAAAAAATCAGATACATTCTCATTGACATTGTGACAATTTTTTTACAATATTAGGTTTGAAACTTTTTTGCACTGAAAAATTATTTCTTACAATTATTCCGAACTTTTAAAATAATATTTTATTACCAACTACCAATCTATTTTGCCTCGAACGAACAAAACGTCCCCTCCATTTGCTCAGACGCAATTTTTTTTTACTAAAATGGGAAATGGATTTTAATCAAAAGTTAAGAAAACTTACACTGCCTTCGGAAATTGTCGGGACGACTAGCGTGAGTAGTATTAGAAACACTGCTGACTTTAAAAGACTCGTTCAAAAAAGGAGCGCGAAACTTCGTTTAAAAACCCGTTGGAAAGCTTATTGAATTCAGTGTCGACTGACCTCTGATAGATATATTTTTGAATTTTTGAGAATAGTCCACGTGAGAATTTGAAAAAGAATGCAAGAATTTCTTGAATTTTGTACCTCGATTTCAAATTCTGGCAAAAGCTAGGAAAGTTGTAGCAAAATTCTGAAAATTATATCACACGGTGTTTGAAATCTCATTTCTGATCTAAGTCAATAAAACTTGAAAAATCTTCATGAATTCTTGAGATACGATTAAAAATGTTGGAGTCTCAAATGTTAAATTTCAGTCGGCGATTACCGCTGTCAGCCGCGAGAGCGGAGATCGCCGAGAATTTCTCAGATTTTGTTCTTAACTTTAACACGTGCTGTGACTAAGGAAACCTATGGAAAAACTGAAATTGACAGGACATAATCTTTAAAATCTTATCTTTAATTTGAGCAAATTAAACTTGAAAAAATATTGACGGCTTCTCAAGATATGATTAAATGTGTCCAAGCGTGTCTGCGGCGAGTGTCAGATCCGATCACTGCTGCCGGTCAGGCTCGCTGCGTAAAAGACTGAAACTCGGCGCAAACACGCATGGACATTTTTATTCGTATCTCGAGAACCCGTGAAGACTTTTCAAATTTTATTTGCTTGAATTAAAGATAAGACTTCAAAGAATGTGTTTAATGGATTTGTAGATTTTTGTTATAACTTATCTAGGTTTTGCCAGGAATTGAAGTCGAGGTACAAAATTCGATTTTTTGCATTTTCTTTTTAACTTCTTACGTGGTCTATTCTCTCGAAAAAATCAAAAGTATCTCTATTAGAAGTCACTCGACGCGAAATTCAATAAAAATATTCCAAAATTTGGTGTCAGTAAGCTTTGATCCTCCATCCTAGTATCAAGATAAACTTTACTCCCAGATATATTTTGTATCTAAAATCAAATCCAATATTAATTATGTAAAAAATGTACATATTTAATATGAATTTAATTTAAAAAATCTTTCAATTTTTCCGAAAGATTGTGATATTCAATTTGTATCCGAAAGCGGCTGTACTCACTACCATGAAATCTACACATATTTTAAGGGTAACAACTCATGTATGCCGGAAAGATATTGTGGATCTTCGAATAATAAGATGTGGGCGAATTTTTTCGATTGCCAGAACAATTGCTGTGATAGACATATTTGCAAAAATTCGGATTGAAAACTCTGATTTTAATATAACCCCTGCTTGTAATTTCTTACAAGCATCGGTTTTAAAAATTGGAGTTTCCAAATCTCGCCACCACGACGACGACCCTTGCTTTTCCATCGCTAAGTACTGTTTGCAGGCACCTGAGTACTTGTGACTCATGGCCGGCGCACGTGCCAAATGATCCATGGAATTTTTCTTGGGCTAAGCTTGCCTCTGTCAAACCCCATGTTCCAATATTTTTCTTTTAAATGTTTCTGTATGAAATCATTTTTTCTTCTATCAATATTTTCTTCTGTTTAATTAATTTTCATCAAAATTATAAAACTCTTTTTTTTTTAATTTCATTTCCTCGTGTAATTGTGATATACTGATCTATTATCAATATATACGCGCGAAGATTAAAAAAATGAATGATCAAATCAAATAATCTATTATAGACAAAGCAAGTTTGGCTCGGGAATTTTAAATATAATTATCTAATTTTGAGAATTTTGAAAGTAAGTTTATAATTAAGTACAAGGTTTGTTTTACATTATCCAGCGATTTTATTCATTCCTAGATTTCATTTTATTTTTTATAATTCTTCGTGAAAATTCAGACCTTGATACTTTCATTAGTGCTTTTAAAACCATCAAAATTCACTATATATATATACATATAAATAAAATATAGTATAATAATTTAAAAACAATATTATGTGTTAGGAATTACACATTCTACCATTATTATTTGTTCAGTTACCTTTAAGAAACTATATAATTTATTATAATAAAAATATCGTATTATAGAATCAATTAGGAATAAGTTAGAAATGTAACGCTGGAAGTTATAGGAGTGAAGCATGGACACGCGACAGGCACGAGCAGCCATGTGACATGGGGAAGTACCTGCCTGCCTGCCTGTCGCTAGCTTGCCGGCTAAACTTCTCTAGCTCTCGAGCCTAGGGCGACTTAATTAAAAGAAGTTTGAAAAAAAAGGATTAGAAGTTTTTTTTTATCTCCCGCCAAACTCATCTCACAAAAGCTCCATTAAGGCCATGTAACGAGTGGACCAGCTGACCAAGTCAGTCCTGAGATCGACTTTTTTTCCCATTTTTAAAAATAAAAGTTAAAATAACGCAGGAAAAATTTCAGAAAATAATAATAAATATAAAAGGACCGTTTGTGGAAAGGCACAGAGTTGAGGGGGAAACAATTTTATGATTGAAAATAAGAAATAGAAATATCAACCGATTTTGGCTTCACGTTAGAAGTTTGCTTTCTATCATTCTCTGTCGGTAAAGAAGAAGTAATTTAAAACAAACTTTTTTCACAATTCTAAATATTTAGGACCAGAGACACCTTCCTCCGTTCCTTGTATTTAGCCTGCCAAATTTTCAGCACGATATCTCATTCCGTGTCGACGTAAGTTGGAAAAAATGTACCAAAATAGCTTCCAGTTTATTTCCTTCGAAAAATTTAGTTTTCAAAATTTCCACCAAATCAAAGCAGAAACATGTACTTCATTGCCTCCTCCTTTATTTTCCAAATTTCCATAGCGATATCTTATTTCTTTTGGACGTAAGTTAGGAAAGAAAAATTGAGGACTAGCTTGTCATGTGACCCACTTGTTACATGGCCTTAAGAGATACTACTCTATTTCTAAGAGTCCATTTCGAGGTGCTTTTTAACATTCCGAATTTTCAACATACATGTAATGTCGGTCCATGTTTCTCGAGGTCCTATTGAGTTTCGAGGTTCACCTAATGAATATTAGCTGACCCCAGCATCTATCTCAAGTTCATCTTAGCACTTTTCAAGTCCCTCTTTCATCTCTCGAAAGCAGGCCTGAACTTCCTTTCCCTAACTAGGGAAACACTACCTCCACTACCTCCCACTCCACCCACCATCAAAAAGTCTAGACGGTATGTGGTATCGGATTCTTAAGTAAATCTTATCACAAGTTTGACGTACATCTAAGTTAAGTAAATGTACATACGCAGCGTACTATATTATACAGGAAATCTGAATGCACCTGAAAAGAAAAATTAATTTGCCAATGTTTGGATGTTCCTTCAAATTATTTTTTTGAGAATAAAATTATTGAAAGCGATTGCAAAAACTGGTTGAGATTCTAATTTATTATTTTTTAAAATCACAACTGAAGTATGCAATACATTTGCTGATAAATTTGTGGTTCATGTCAATTGACGTAGGGGGTAGGTGCCAACATGAAGTGACCTTTGATAATCTGTGTACCTGTGTGGCCACACGTGTACCTAAAATCTGCACATGTAAGCATTCCTTGACATGATAAATTGACATGTATCCAAAATTTATCAAAAAATGCAATTGTGTCTTTAATAATAAATAAATTGTTTTTCTGCTTGCGTTTTCCTTGAGAATGTGTTCATTACAAGAAAAATGCAAAAACATATACATGAAATCTCTTATCATTAGGAAAACGTCTTAAAAATCCATTTTGTAAGTTATTCTAATAGACTTATATAAAACAATTATTCTTTAAATATTTCATACTTAAAAACTACTTTAGCAATTTCCATAAATCTCTCGTTATATTATGTATAATACAATCTAGATGAACGAAAAAAGAAGTAGAGGAAGGAGGGGCAACGCCTACCGGTGGGGCAGAGGCGATTTTGCTTATAACATCGCTATTATTTGAACATTTTAATTCTACTTTGCATTATATACATCTATTTTATTAAAGAGACAGTGTTACTTACTAAAAGCTTGAAACTTGAAGTTGTAAAAGAAAAATTATGCAGAAAACAGTTTTGACAACGAAAGAATGAAAGATTCGCTCGCAGAAATATAGAGTTTTCAACATTTATGGCAAATAGGGGAAGCCACCCTACAGTAGATAGCAAAAAATTCAACAGCGTTTTAATTGCATCACTTCTCAAAAATAAAGTAAGGTTATCGTTTTTAAATAAAGCTTACATGTTCAATTGAGTATTCTTACAGAAAAAAAATCACGAAATTAATCAATTAGCTGTATTAAACATTTTTATTAGACTTAGTCAAGGGTACGATTTTGACACCTCTGTCCATCAATAGATAATCGTTTCTGGTATTGCTCCTGGGTATGATAAAATACTTAATTTTCGATAATTATAATTTATCATTAGTATACACACAATTAAGATCAGTTTATTGAGTAAATAATAGTTTAAACCACGATTGTTTTACAAAAATCACGAAAGTTTAAATTATTGACATTTTTTTACCTCTCATATTCCGTGAGATTAGTACGATTGGTACGAGATGTATAATCTTCATTTCATTTAACCTGACTTGCGATGACAGAAAAGTGCAGAATTTTTACATAACTTAATCCCAAAAATGATATCTTTTCCGAACTAAATATTAATAACTAAATATTATGTGATTTTTAATAAACAATAATTTACACTATTTGCTTGGTTTATTATTTACAATAAATTGAATTTAAAAACGTTACGAATCAAAATAAACAAACACAACCTGTAAACTTAAAACAACTGCGAGATAGTCGCAGAGCTGCCAATTTTGATAGCGAAATTTTTCCTAATTTTGCGATTATCTATTGTTGGTTATCTACTGTTGGAAAATGTAATATCCGACAAAGAGTCCTGAAATATTTATAAATATTGAAGAAATAACACTTTGTATTAATAAATATTGTTCATTAAACTTCAAGCTTTGATTCTAATATATGAGCATGCCATAAAAATGTTTCATTATGTTAAAAAGTATGAATGAAGAAGAGACGAAATTTTTTTTTCAGATTAAAAATTAATTTTTTGCTCTCACACATCAATTAATTATAAAATTTGAATAAAACTTCGTCAGAACATACAGCATCCTTGCTGAAATATACTAACAAAAGTAAAGGACTTTTTTTGTCAATTTCCCAGTTAATTAAGATTATCTACTGTAAATCATTATCTACTGCAGGGTGGTTTCCCCTACTTACAGTATGGAAATTTGCTTTTTTGACAGATAAAACAGTATCACATTATTACATTATGATCATTGAACGTAATTCAAGTCCTAAGTATCTAAATATCGTAAATAATTGAGGCCTCACCAGGGGGACAAGGCCGACGAAAATAATAGTTTTAAAGTGCTTAGGTTAAGATAAGTGATCGGTAATGTAGAACAGCCATTTATCTTCTGGGCTACATAATATTTGGTTGGCACAAGGAAATTATTTGGTTAGGAAAATTTCGTTTATTATACCATATCTTTTGGTTGATTCAAGCAAATATTTTGATTAATGCAAGTTAAAACTTTGGTCAATGTACAAAATATTTAGAAGAATATATATATAATTAAAAACTAAAGGTTAACAACCATCGCAGGGTCCCACTGGGAGCAACTGTCATCTAAAAAATGA
>JAABKJ010012383.1:0-10535 GCA_011634705.1 Andricus grossulariae
TGACATGGCAACCGCCAGTGCGCATGTGCGCGATACAGAGACCAAGTTTTCAGCCGTGGCAAGCATTAAGGAATTCTCGGACGTTGTTCGTCCCACTCCCCACTTACAGGGATACCACTCCTTACTATTCCTTCGTGTTTGCAACCAACCACCTCAACAGAAATACCGTGGGAGAGCATCAAGTGGGATGCCACAATGAAACAGGAATTGGTACCTCTCTATTATGAAAGTCCAAAGTTTGAGACCATAAGCGAAAGAGGATACAACTTCAGGACGATGTTTGCTACAGGAAGTTCCAGTAAGAAAACTTATCGCTAAGGTGATGGCTATCAGAAATAATCTTCTTATCTCAGAAGACCGAGCAATGGAGAATAAAAGATAGGTTGATTTGGCGTGAAAAAACGTCGATATAGAACATCAGTTAAAGGAAGACACATCACACGATCAAGCATCGGCAATTGATGTTCTTACGTAATCTGATGATGATCCAGTAACATCACATCCTCTAGAAGCAGATGGTCTGATTCAACCAGAGGCAGATCCAAGTATAAATTCACCAACCAAGGAGGCGATTATAATGGACATACTATATGAAATGAACAGAGATATTATGCGCCTTTATTTTTTGGCAGAAAAAAGTGGGCAATGTGTGAGGAGAGAACATCATTGTCTCTTCCTACTCAAGTACCCAGAGCTATCCACAAGAATAAATGAGCAGAATCTGGGTACAAGAAAAGTAGTTCAAGACGGCAGCAAAATCGAACCTTTTAGTCAGACAAAAGAAGGTTCTACCGTGAACTGAGTGTAAAGCAAAATAAGCAGCAAGACACAGAAGTTCCTCAATTGGTAGACATGAATTACTACTGGTCAGATGTTTGGGGACAAACGAACAGAAGCAATCTCGACGCTGCGTGGTACCAACTAGAAAAAAACAAGAGCAAGCAATAACTCTGAAATGGAGCTGTCTAACCTCACAGTTTCAGATGTTTTAGCGGATTTGAGAAGGACAAGTAACTGGAAAGCTCCAGGTCCGGGCATGGTGTATAATTTCTGTTACAAGTAGCTGACGAGTGTGTATTCTGCGCTGGAAAGGTGTTTCCAGTAGTAGATCATCGAATACCCATATCTGATGCCAGGCTTTATGCTTAATGTGTATGTTACGTTTCTTTTCCTACCACAAGCAAAATGTACAAAATCTGCCCACGCATAATCGACTTTTTAAATTGGTCGATGATGTTTAGGGTACAATAATCAAGTGATCGAATGATCATGGAAAACCAAGGATAACTAGATCAATACGCATTACGACGGGTATCTTTCAAGGAGACTCCTTTAGAGCATTATGGTTCTGCTTAGCGTTAAACTTATTGAGCAAAACACTAAATAGCATGTCTCATGGGTTCTAAATACACGATAATCAGGATGGTCATGAACTGACCCATCTTCTATACATGGATGACCAGAAGCTATACGCCATATCAGACCACAAACTGCAGCAAGTGTTCGATGTCACAAAGCAGTTTTCCAATTATATCCACAGACAGTTCGGTCTAGAGGAGAATTAGAGTCCGCAGAGCTAGGGAATGAACACGAGAATGTCATCGAAGCAATGGCTGAGGGCGAATCATATAAATACCTGGGTATTCTTGAATCCAAGGGTATTAAGCATACGATAGTTAAGAGAAGCTTAACGACTGCCGACTAACGACTAAAAGATTCAGATTGATTCTGAAAAGCTCTCTTACCTCGGCAAACGTAATCAGGGCAATCAACACCTATGCCATTACTGTCCTCACATACTCCTTTGGGCTCATCAAATGGTCGAACGGTGACCTTGAAAGATTAAATAGAACCATCAGCGTTGAAATGACGAAGCACCGAACACACAACAGTAAATCGGCGATTGGAATGGTAGTCCTAACACGAGACAGAGGGGCTAGGGGCGTTTTAGATATAAAGAAACTGTGTAAGTCACAAGTTATACAGTTGCGAGACAATTTTAACAGCAAACTAGAGATTGTGCTTCACAACACCATCTGTAAAGCGGATCTCGATTACACGCGATTCAATTTGTCCTCAGAGGAGGCCTTGAATATCAGGGAAGCAACCATAGACGAATTAGAAACGCAATGGAGACCAAAAGCCATTCACGACGAGCATCCCAAAACGTTAGATCAACATGAAGTGGATAGTGGAGGCATCCAATATTTGACTGAAAAGGGCGTCCTGTTTGCAGAAACGGACGGATTTTCATTGCGATTCAGTACAGGGTTGTCAGCACCAGAAATTATCGCAAACACGTGTTACATCAAGACGTCGTTGATCGGTGCCGATTATGTAGAGATACCAGCGAACCCATGGAGCACATTATTGGTGGTTGTCGCGTAATGGCTCGGAGATAATATACGCACAGACATAATGATGTGGTGGGCAAAAACTTGCACTAAACCCAGGACTATTAACTGAATGGATTCCTTTCGATAGGTAAATTCCAATGCCCGTTTTAGAAAACGAAGATTACATCTTATACTGCGATTACATCCGAACCGATATTGCTTGTCCACTTAACCGGAATTTGCAGGCAACCTATCCAACCAAGATCCATAATTATTATAGCGAGCTAAGGCATAAGGTAAAGATAATATGGAGGAATGTGAAACATGCATCTATTCATCCTATTGTGGTTTCGGCTACAGGCAATGAGCACACAAGATGCATAGAATATCTTGAATATTTAGGAGTCTCTAATAATTTTTAATAATTTTATATATATACGAATATAACAACGTATCAGCAGTACTGGCAGCAGCTCAGAAGGCGGTTTTATAAAACGCTTGTCGTATTGTAAGAAACTTCCTAGACCATCAGGGAGTAAACGATTAAAACCCTATGAAGTGGCAGATGGTAGCTCTAAGAAAGCATCCAGAGACGACTATTTTCATCTTCAACGCTCGCGGCCGTTGTGTAAGGATACAGGGGTAAAAGACGAACTCCAAACTACACCATGCTTCTAATTTTGTACCTACTACAACATTATCGCAAAAGATTTTCAAACATCGTGTTAAATTAATTTATAACATCTTCATCTCATCAGACACTTGACTTAGACCGTGGCTTATGATGAGAAACCGGGTTCACCCGAGAACAAGTTTATAAAAAAAATAAGACGAATTTAAGAGTGGCCGTATAGATAAGGGAAAACAACGTCCGGGAAAAATAAAAAAAAGCGCAAACTTTGTCCAGCCATATATCGGGACCTACTATAATTAGAACACTTTATTTTTTTGTTAGTTTCGTTCGGAATTTTTTAATCTATTTTTTATCTGTGAAGTATATATCACGCATAATATGTACTTGACACGCGATATAAAAAAAACTGATTTTTAGGACGTTTCCGTGATATTTAAAAGGGTTCCAATTCCCAACCTGCCCCATAAACGTAGGGCCTCTTTTTTAAAGCTAAAATAAAGGGGTTGAGCAAAAAAATGCATGGGCAACTAATGTAATCTAAGCACCCGTTTTTCCGACGCGATTACTGGATTATAAGAGGCACTTGAAATAACTGTCAAGGATAATCAATTTTAAATTCGACATTTTTTTAAACTGTTTTATTTCGTTTATAGAAGATTCTATGCTAAAAATTTTAAAAGATTAAGAATCTGGTCTTTGAATATTAATGGTCAGCGAAAATAAAAAATTGTTCAAGAAAAAATAAGGGAATTTTGAAAATGAAGTTTTGCAGCTACCCCGATATAATATTCTTGTCAGCAATTTTATTGTCTGTTTCCATTTTTTTATTGGTTGAGATAAATTATTTGGTTTAAACAATTTGGTTCAAAATCATCCTTTTTGGTTGGAAATTAAACTATTTTGGTAAGAAATTAAATTTTTCTTGTTAATTCATATTTTAATATTGAAAATTCACCTGCAATAGTTCTTGTTTGAAGATTGAACCATTTTGTTGGAATTTTTTTTTTTTAATTCATCTCTCTGTTTGAAAGTTGAACTATGTTGTTGAAAATTGATCTTTTTTAATTGAAAATTCAACTACTGGGGTGACAGTTAAGAGAACATTTCGCGAATGTGAAGCAATACTTTTTAATCTGACATTTTTTGCAGGCTGATCTTATTTTTCTTAAATGAAAAATCAACTATTGGGTTAAAAATGAATTGTTTTTTGTTTGGAAAATTTATCATTCTAGTTGAAAATTCATTTCTCTGGTTCCAAGTTGCAAGCCAAGAACAAAAAAGTTCCAAGTTCGATCAGCTAATTTTTTTGACATATCTCAAAAAAGTTACAGGGTGTTTAAAATGATAGAAAAAAAAACATTCACGCTATCAAAACAAGACTTTTTTTCTTATCACCTTGACAGCCTGGTTTGGTCCAGTTTTTGGCGCATATCAGCTAGCCTAGATCGACAATTGTATGTTTGTTCTGGAAGGTCTGGCTTGGCCCAGACCTGGCGCTGTTCAGCGAGCCTAGAACAAAAAAATCTTAAGTTCGATCAGCTAATTTTTGTTTGACATATTTCGAAAAAGTTACAGGGTGTTTAAAATGATAGAAAATAAGAAATTTACACTATCGAAACACAACTTTTTTCTTATCATCTTGGCCTAGGCCAGACCGTCTGGTCTGGCCCATGCCAGCGCCAGAACGTTTTTCAACATGGGCCTTGAAATACGAAAATATTTACGTTTCGCGGCCTTTGAAATAGGCAAGAGTTCACTGTATTTTGTTGAAAATTGATTTTTTTCCATTGAAAATTCAACTACTTGGATGGAAGTTCAACATTTTTGATAAAAATTTATTTTTTGTTCGAGACTTATATTTTTTTGGGTTGAAAATTCAACTGTTTTACAGAAAAAAATTTCTTTTGGCTTAAAATTTCAACAATTTGGAAAAATTTTTTTATCTGGACTTAAAAATCAATTAGTTAGTTAAAAATTCATTTTTTTTGTTTGAGAAACTCATCATTCCAGTTCAAAATTTGATTATTTTGTTGAAATTTTTTTTTTCTTGGTTGAAAGTTAATTTTTATTACTGAAAATTTAACTTTTCCCTTTTTGGTTAAAAATTTACTTTTTTACATACAAATTTAATTGTGTGTTAGAAAATTCACATGTTTCGTTAAAAATTCGTCTTTCTTGGTCAAGAATTATTCTTCTTTGTTGAAAATTCACCTTTTTTGTTTTAAAATCTCGTTTGGTAGAAATTTCATATTTTTTGATTGAAATATCTACTGTTACATTTTTTATTTGTAACGTCATTTTTTTTATTAAAACCAATAAATAAAAATTTTCTATATTTCAATTTAAAAATTTCGTATTCCGCTTAAAAAATATTATATATGTTAAAAATGTTAGAAGATTAAAATTCTGGCCTTTAAATATTAATGGTAAGGATAAAGGAAAAATTATAATATTTAAAAAAAGTCAACGAAAAATTAGGGAAATTTAATCTAATTCAGATTTTATTTTTTTTCCAAACTTGATAAAATTCCAGTTCGGTGAAGAACTTTTCGCTTTCATGGAACGGACACACCACTTTCTCTGTCCGAAATTTGTCAACGTGGGCTAAGAGTATCTTCAAAAATTATTTTTCAAGACATTTTTTATTGAAATGACCTGCGCAATGGGGGGTGCGCGTATTACGTGGTTAAAAAATGCCAACAAGGGGATCGTCACGAAGAGCTAGGGTAGCGATCGAGTACTTGAGCACGAGCCGAGAAGAAATGCGGGGAGAACAATGGACAGAGGTAACCAGGAGCCGGTGCTGTGTCATCCCGGTGTCTGAGTCTGAGCCCATCTCCTGCGACGCGGTAACGAGGTATGTGCGTCAAGTATCCGTAGGGGTGCGGAGCCGGGGTCAGATTTTGCTACCCGACTCTAATTACCAAAAAAAAGACCACCCATGAACTGAAATTCCTTCTCCCATTACAGACTACAGGTTCCACCAACCACTCCACGTTTGTAAGTAAAAAATTTAAATTAAAAGGTAAAAAGTCTTCTAAATACAGCTTCCGTTACCGATATTTCGTAATTTCAATTCGTTACGTTCCACGTTAGGCAGCCCTTCACCCGTTTTCCCCTCGAACATTTGCCTCCTCCCTTTATCACCAACCCCCCTCCAAAATGTCTAAGACTTTCCTTTTCAGCCTTTCGCTCCCACCCCTACTTCTTTACACTTCCCTCTTCGTTCATTTACTCTAACTCCCCACCCCCTTCAACGAACCCTTCACTATATTACCAATCCACTATTTCTATCTTACCTCCTATACTATTATATACTCTTTAATCCTATACTATTATACACTATAATTTAAGTCTCTTCTAAATACAACCTTCGTCGCTCTCTTGCCTCCTTCTTATCTTCTTTCTTCAATTTCTTCTCCTCACATCCTTTATTTCAAACTCTCACTTCATACGCTCCTATACCTCTATAGTATACATTCTCCCATTCCCCTAACCACTAGTCCCTCCACCCTAATCCAAATACCTCTTTTCCTACATACCAATCCCCACGACCTTTTACGCTCACCTTAATAATACGATTTCCCTTTCAATCGGCCGATACTTTTAATGCCCCTCTCACTATTTAATCCCTTTACTATATGCACCACCTCCCTTAATCACTCTTAATGCATTATAATCCTCACTTTCTACACCTTTATAGACCATATAATCCCCATCCCCCCTCATGGCATATACCTCTATACTTTCCCTCCGTCCTATCTTCTATTTACATACGCTTTCCTCTCTAGGCCCCTAACGTCCTCCTCATAAACTTACCTTCTAACCCTCTCTACCTCTACCACTATAACGCCTGTAATCTCCGACCCTCCCCCTCCGCCCTTTCAGCCCAACTTTCATCTAACTCTCGTCTATATATCCCCTTAGTCACTCTTGTCATTTGTATTTATCTAATATATACAGCAATGCAGAATATTACATCACTAACAGAAAATGTAAGTGTCTTTTTGAGCGCTCCATATGCCCCTCATACCCCCTTTATTGACCTTTCTCCTATATTATATTCCTTTATTTTTCCTTTTGTTCCCGTCGCCCTCCCCTCCCACGCCAATTCCTCCTCCACCTGCCAGCTTACCCTATTTTGTCTTTCTCGCGGCCTCCTCATTTCGCCATTCCACTCCTTCTCACTTCCCTATTCCCCTGCTTGTCGCCAACCCTTTTCTTGTCCCAACTTGCCCCCTCTACCCTTGTCTTCAGACCCCCCTGTACCATTTTAAAAGTTTGAATAGGGTGACAACTGAACCGGGAAATCAAAAATTTTTTGAGGCCTGGGAAAACCGAGAAATGGCAGTGCATTTATTTTTAGATCGGGAATTCTACCAATTTTTTTAAGGAAAATCCATCCAATCACTTGAAATATGACAAATTTCATATCGCATAATACAATGAAATTTAAAATAAGTTCAATTTTAACTTTTTTTGAATGTTAAGTTCAACTGTTAACTTTTTGAGATGTTAAATCATTCAGTTTAGAGTAAGGAGGGGCAGCGCCGACCAGTTGACAGTCCATGGTTTTTTCAAAGTTAATAAGATGTGGAATTGATCCCTTTTTTCATTTCGTGTGCTAAATTGTTGTATATCATATTTCTATAAGTATTAATTACTTTAATAAAACAATGATTCGATAATTTAATTATTTCTAACAAGCTGTATTTCGTCGGATGCCCCCCCCCCCTCCACCGGAGGGTAAAGGCAACCGCAGCTTTTTATGAAAATCAAAACATCTAAAGATTGGAAAATATGATGGTTCGCTTCTGTGGTATTTTATGTACTGGAAAAATTACTTTGAAACATATCCAGCTAGAAGAATAAGTTATTTTGAATAAAAATAGTGACTGATTTGATATAACCTCTTATTCATTGACATTATACTAGAAACGGACTACACGCAAATATTTATACCGTATCAATACAAAAAAACCTGCTCTAACGACCGGTAGAGTCCATTTTTTTCCTACCGACCGTTTTTTTTTTTGTAAGCACTTCCAAACTATTTTCTTGGTGAGGCCTCAATTATTTACGATATTCCATATATTTTGGACTTGAATCACGTTTAATTATTATAATTAAATTATGTGATATTTTTTTATCTGTCAAATATCAAATTTTCATACTGTGATTATTGCCATTAATGTTGAAAACTTTATATTTCTGCCAGCAAATCTTCCATTCTTTCGTTGTCAAAACTGTTTTGTGCATAATTTTTCTTTTGCAAGGTCAATTTTCGAGATTTTAGTAATAACCACTATGTTTATAATAAAATAGATTCATTCAATGCAAAGTAGAATTATAATTGTTGGGTAATAGCGATGTTATAAGCAAATTCGCCTACAATGCTCAATTCTAAAATCTTTTACTTTACAAAGTTTTCATTTTAGGTCTTCATTTTTAAGCGTTAATCAAATTTGAACGTTTGACTGAAACTTGATAAACTATTTTAAATTCAAAAATGATTTCAAATGATTAAATTCATAATTAAACTAAACTAAACTAAACAATTTAAAACTTAATTTTTTTAATAGGAAGCTGGAATCGTTAAAATTTCCGTGTGCTAAATTGAAACTTTGAAGGTTATAGTTTTAATTGCTCCATTTCAAAAATGTTTAATTTGTAAGTGGAAATGTTGGATTTTTATGTATAAATAACAATTGGATAATTATTAATTGGAAGCGACTAAAAAAAAACGTTTAAACATTAGAACGTTTTTTTTTCATATGAAAAAAACTTTTGAATTTCACAATTCTAATTTTAAAAGTAACTGAAAAAAATTTTTGTTTTTATTTTTTACCTGAATTGAAAGAGGAAAATTTTTTTATTCTACACACTCTTATTCTTATATTAAGCTGAAGGCTGGGAAATTTTGTATTTTCAACGAGTTGTTCAACGAAGAAATTTTTGTTTTTAATTTTTGTTGAATTGGCAGGGGGATATTTTATATTTTTAAGATTTTTATCGAGTTGGAAATGAGGAAATTTTGGTTTTTAATATTTTTCTAATTAGAAGAAGGATCATTTTTTATTTTCAACATTTTCATATTGAGTTAGAAGGGATAAAATTTAGTTTTCAATTTGCTTCTGAATTGAAAGGTGCAATTAAAAAAAACATATTATTAAGTTTAAGGGAAGGATTTTTACTTTCAATTTTTTTTCTGAATTTGAAGGGATGAAATTTTGTTTTCAATTTTTACTGAATTACAACAGGGAAATTTCTTTATTTTGAAGATTTTTATAAAGTTGATGGACCTCATTTTTCCCCCTGAATTAGAATCAGAAGCCATTGTTTCATTTTACCATCTTTATTGAGTTGACGAAAAAAAAAATGTTTTCAATTTTTTTTTCTGAATTGGAAGAGGGTAATTTTTTATTTTTAACATTTTTATCAAGTTGGAAGGAAGGAAATTTTTCTTTTCAACTTTTTCTAAACTAGAAAAAGTACAATTTTTTTCAAACACTTTTCTGAGTGCGCACGCGCGACGTGTCCTCTTCACACGCACGGAAAAGTGCGAGTGAGAGAGCTTTTGAAAATAAAAAAAATAAAGTATGTTTATCAGGTCATGCGAGTTTGTTTTCTTTTTGCAACCGGCACATTTTATTTCGATTTGTCAACAAAAATTAGCTTGTAAAAGGTGTACAGTATAATTAATATTTTTAGTTAAGTGGAAATAGAGTTATAAAAGATTTCGGTAAGCGAAGGAGTGTATTATAAAAGCGGTAAGAATAGAATTTAATGAAATTGTATGAACATGAAGTCTTGTAATTGGAATTTTAGTATTTGTCATTACGTATATTTTAGAAATTTGTTGACAAATATCTCTATTCAGAACATTTTTTATAATAGATTGTCTGTATAATGAACAATATCATCGACTTAGTTCCATAAAGTCGCAAGCGAAAAAATATTCTAAATTCAAGGGTAAATACTAAAAATATTGTTTATATATTTATTTCGTAGCCTTCGTATGTCATATTCTATTTTCAAAAGCTCTCTCACTCGCACTTTTCCGTGCGTGTGAAGAGGACACGTCGCACTTGCACTCTCGAAAAGAGTGATTATTACTTACAGCCCTGGCACTTATGGTGCCGTTGCTCCTGCCAAATCACATGTACGAAGATGGAGATCGATCTCCTTATGATTTCTTGGTGGAAAAGGACAAAAATTTGGTTAATAATTGCTTTTCTGAATTAGATGAAGCCAATTGTATCTTTTTAACAGAGGAGAACTTTTTATTTTCAATTTTCTACTGAATTCGCAAAGGGAATTCTTTTATTTTTAACATTTTTATTGTTGTAAGTTGAAAGGGACGATTTGTTTCAATCCAGGACATAGAAAATGATAGTGTAATTTATATATATAGGGTAAGGAGGGGCAGCGCCGACCAGTTCACAGTCAATGATTTTTTTAAACTTAATAAGATGTAGAATTGATGCATTTTTTCATTTCGAGTCCTACATTATTGTATATCATATTTCTATAAGTATTAGTTACATGAATAAAACAATGATTTA